>JAVQIZ010132827.1:0-10024 GCA_036023535.2 Galaxias brevipinnis | reverse complement strand
GGGGCGGCGGCACAAAGAGTGGTAACGTAGACACAAGACCAATGGAGACACCCTCCGGGGGACGACTGGACCGGATCTCCCTTATCTCTCTCTCTCGCTCTCTCTCTCTCTCTCTCTCTCTCTCTGTCGGTCTGTTTTGTTTTTTTTCGGGGGGGGGGGTCTTTCTTGTCTTGCTCTGTCTTTCTCTCTATCCCTCTCTTTATTCCACTTTCATTCACTAATTCTTCTTTTTCCCTCTTGATCTGTCTCTCTTCACATTCTCTCGTCCTCTTCATCCTGTCCCTGTGGGGGGAGATTGGGTCCCATGTCCAACAAACCCACTGGGTCAGAGTGCAGCCCGACAAAATGGCTGCCCGTTAAAAGGATGTATTCACAGGAATTCTCCTCCATTAGAGTCATTTTGGTAGGCTGAGCCGGCAGCCAAGTCAACACCAACCTTCTAAGCGCATGGATATAATACAGCAATGTGACAAGGTACAACTGGGAGGGCTTTCGGGAGAAGACGTGTGGGACACTTGGGATACCACAAGGTTTAAAATGGTTTCCCTCCGTCCCAAAAATAAATATGAAAGGAGCATAAGTTAAAAGAAAGGAAGAAACTTCGATGGAGTTTGCTCCTTGTTACTGGAGTGATGGTGACTAAGGTGAGCGACGCCCTAAACATAGTGGACTTCTAAAACCAGCCATTCCGCA
This sequence comes from Galaxias brevipinnis, assembly GCA_036023535.2. Taxonomy (NCBI): domain Eukaryota; kingdom Metazoa; phylum Chordata; class Actinopteri; order Galaxiiformes; family Galaxiidae; genus Galaxias; species Galaxias brevipinnis. The sequence continues at coordinate 9,331 of JAVQIZ010132827.1, read as the reverse complement.
CATACAGAGGTCCGGTCAATAGCCTGAGTCTACAGTGCACTGACCCACCTTCCCTCCGTGCTCCTATGTGGAAGGCTCCGGGGGTTGGGCTGAGCGAAAGGCTTCAGTGTGGGGGACTAGGGGTGCCTTTCTGGGGCACGGTTACCTTGTGTCCTCCCTAACACCCTCTCCACAAGAGGCCCTCCGACTGAAACACCCAGCACCTCGGTGAAATATTCATCAGCTGTCAATAATTAAATGCTCATTATTTGAACCTGAAGAGTGCAGCGATTCCAAAATTAATGTGCTGCTAATGCATGGGGCGATAAGGCGGGCTAATAGCCAGGCACTGGCATGAAAGGTGGACGCGTGGTGCTATCCATTCTTTTTCAGTGCAAAAAAAAGAGTAGAGAAAGAAAAGCTTCAAATTAAAAATTAACTACCGTTGTACTGGCCTTTTCCAAGGAACATCTGAGGGTTTTGTATTCTTGAACTGAACAAGAATTGGAACAAATGTCAAAGACAGAAAAAAAGGGAGCTTGTTATATCGGACCTGTTTAAATGAAAACCGGTTTTAAAAACGCCAGGGAACTTTGAGAAGAGTGGCAGCCGAGTTCCCCCGCCCTATCAACCCACTGACACGGGAAATAATGACACAAGAGCCAATTTAGGTGATGAGACACACGGCATGTCTGAATACACAAATACACAATCAATATGCTAACCACGAGATGTTTTACCCGTGGGCTGAGAGTTCACGTGATAATACAAGCATTGTCCTGCAGCTATGTAAGCAGTGCGCTCCAACTGGCTTCCCTATCAATTAACTGGAGAGGGAAGTCGGAGGGAGAGGAAGTGGAAGCAGCAACAACGGCTCTGCTTCTTTTCAGGGCAACTTTGAGGGATTCTTAACGACGCATAATGATTTTTCTCCCCTTGATGTCAGGCTTTTCTTTATTGTTGTTTGTTGTTGTTGTCATTTGGCACTTTGATACAACTGAGAATTAGTGTAGTGTGAGCGTGAGTGTGTGTGTGTGTGCGTGTGTGTGTGTGTGTGTACATATGGCTCAAGGAGCTGACTGTGATGTAAACAGAGTGTGGAGGGGGGGTGTATAAACACGTACAGCCAGCTTCTAGTCTCCATTGTTATTATCCTGTTTGTATAATTAGCCTCATAAATTGCTCACATCAAAGGAGCTGGCCCCTTAAAGACTTCCCTGCCTTGATTTTTCACTATACACAAGGAGTGTGTGTGTGTGTGTGTGTGTGTGTGTGTGTGTGTGTGTCTGTGTGTGTGTGTGTGTGTGTGTGTGTGTGTGTGTGTGTGTGCGCGCGCGTGCGTGTGTGCATGCGCGTGCGTGTGCCTGGTGCTCTTCTCGTCTGGAGAGATAGGCCTTAGCATGGATTATCAGGCAGTTTAGGAGGCTTTTAGGGTCTCTATGGGAACAGCAGCGGTGTGGGCAAAGGCAGGACACAGAATAGGGCTGCACGCTGTCCTCTGGGCTGTGTGGTGACTTCTGCCTGTCTCTAGCTGGGTCATGCTGTCATGTCTTCTGTTTAACTGTTAACCTGCTTTAACTAGTACATGCATTGGCTCTGCATGTTAACTTTGTTATATAAGCAGCCCAAGTGGGCCAAACACACACACACACACACACACACACACACACACACACACACAGACACACATACACAGATGCACTTCTCTCCCCGCTGCTCGTTTCAACACCCTTTGGAACATTGTCCTTAATACTTACACTAGACCCCTAGTGTAGCAAGCGTACGTTTCAGACCTCCAGGCCCTGGTACTGAGTGTGCTCCTGTGAAAGTGTTGGAGACGACAGCATGTGCTGATCCCAGCGCTGCACTCTGGACACACTACTCTGAACAATATAACGCCCCAGCAGCTCCTAGTGCCAGGCCACAGGAAGCTGTCAGAGGGGGTTGGGGTGGACTTGATTGACGCCACCAAAAGCTGCCTCCGCCATCAATTTAAATGCTAATGATTATTTAATGTATATTGCTTAAAAGCATATGCAAAATTAAGATTTAGTCACAGAAAACACACTTTATGTGGTATTTAAAGAATGATATGCATAATAGATTGCTCGTTAATATTTATGGCAAAGAACTTGGGAGTATTTCTTGTCTTGGGCTACTCTGCTGAAAGCATGGACTCCCATGATCTCAATTAATAACTCAAAAAGTGGAAAAAGGAGAAAGCAGCAGAAATCTGGAAGCTTTTACGAGAAGGAGAGAAAACCTGCCATGATGAATTTGTCTCTGAATCAGACGCACTTGAGTGTGAGAACAGAGACCTTAAACAAAAGACCGCCCACAGCAGTCATTTAGGATATATAAAAATATTACCGATACAAAATTATATGAATACCAGTGTTCCCAGTATTGAAGTTATAATTAAATACTTGTATAATAAATAAATAAAAATCTATCTAGTTATCTTCCAACGCAGTCCAACGTTACTTTGTTGTACTTATCCCGGCTGTATTGCATGATTGACATCCAAATGTCACAGGGAACCCTCCATCTCCTTGCAAGTAGAACTGGATTATGGATGAGTTCATGCATCCATAACCAGCAGAGAGCCTATGGCAGGACTGGGAGATCTTCTGGGTTTACACCTCACCGTCAACGCTCCAACCCTTACAGTCACCCGGTTTGTCTCCCAGACCCACCGAAAACACAATGTGAGGGAATTCCTCCAAGGCTGTGTGCTATCGATTCGGGCATAGTTGAATACTGTGAGCGAGTTGTGTTTTCCCCCAGTGCTGTGTAAACCCAGGTATCAGGGGGTGGCTAGGAGAAAGGTGGAGATCGAAACAGCAGGCAGAGCTGAGAAGAGGACAAGGACTAAGGTTCAAAGATAAGACAGTTGGGTGTGTTTTTTTCTTTTTGGCACACAGTCGAATGGGAGAGCCAGAGTCCATGAACCGCCAGGACCCATTAGACATGTAATTCAATACACACAAAACACACAACAAAACACATACACACACACAGTCTCGGCAGCGTCTTATTAAAAAGATGAGCGTGGCCGTGGAAAATAAATAAGTGAGAAATACTGATTAAATTTTAAGCAGCCGGCGGGCCGATAGTTTGCCTGAGGCATATTTGTCAGTTTCAAAGGGTGTTTTTATTAATTTTGTATTTTGCATTTTGTTAGTGGAAAGAGCCTACTCCGCCGGGAGCGCCACAAGCTATAGCCAGCGGAGCCTATAGCAGGCAGAGGGAGACGCAGAGCATGCCAAGCAGATCCCACTGCACACACACACACACACACACACACACACTTACGAGGGATCCCTATCCTTCCCCACCCCATCAGAACCCCCACTCTCTACCCCACACACACGCTCACTGGCAAACACAGGCATGCATATACCCACCGAAATGCAATCGCACACAAGTGCACAGGTGCAGTTACCCACAGTCATGCATACATGTTTCAGGTGAGTACCCTCCCTCTCTCATGGCCTACTGTATGGGAGCTCACAGTCAAACATGCGCTCATACAAATATACTGGTCTGGCTGCTCTGAAGACTGAATCACATATTACATTATAGAAAGAGTCAACTGCTTAGGCTTTATCTTGGCTATTGACCAAGTCCAATTATTTTGAGAGAAAACAGAAGGGCTAAGGAAAATGGATTGCTTATGAACTACATTCCTATGAAATATTAAGATAATGCTATTAAAGATGCCAGAGTAAATTTGTTTTATAACAAAGTCTGTTAAAAGGTCCGATTTGGTTGCATTAGACCAATCACTTAAGGTCAGCTGGTTAATCTTATGGTTAATACAAAGATGATACATGAAATTATTGTGCAACTTGCAGATTTTATGTTTGTTATTAGAGATAATATAGAACTAAGGCTTCAAATAAAATAAAGTCAGTAAAATATTTAATAAAGTTGAAGAACTTTTTATTGTGTGCTAATGTGCATTATACACCTAAATTGGTCCTTAATAAATTTTTTGGGAATTCTTCATTGACTACTAAAAAGGTTTTTAATGAATTTAAAGATATTTTTGTAACAAACAATTACCAAGTAAGACTATTTTCCTATGTGGACATGTGTAAAAAAAAAGATCGGAGTTCAATCGTTTTAACTTTAATTATAAAATAAATAATTTAATAAAATAAATTATTAGTTGCATTTCTGAATTCAGTCCCCATTTATTTTATTTGTAACATGTTTCCAAAAATGACTGATTAATAATTGTACTGATGCTATTAACATGATGTTGATAATTGTTTTAATTCTAAATATCAATATGTGAAATACCTTCAATATCAATACTTATTTATTTGAGTGGAAGGCCCCAAACACTTTATTTGTAAATATATGTATATTTAGACTGATCTGGTTTCACGTCTGCTTGGAATGATTGGAGCAAATAGCATTACCACATAATAGAGACTTGTGGATACATCTACACATCTTTGGATAGGTACAGTACTTAAGAGATATCCGCAAAACAGCTAAAACAGTGACCCTCGTTTAGTCTGATAACAACGTTGTGCTGCATCTCCAATTCCAAAAAGAGAGAGTCTCCAACAGAATCAATGGTATGTGTAAACACGGCCCTGGAATACAGCACAGCATCACATGCTGATGGAAAAACACAGACTCAGTGAGTGATACTGGGGATTTCATAGATTTCAGTCAGACGGCATCAAACAGCATTGGACACGGAGCAGCAAAGGCTGCCCCCGAGCTATCATTTGTTGGAGCTTTACCTGCTGCTGTAATACAAAGACAATGTGCAGCACCTCCTGTGTGTGGCCTTGTGTGTGGGCCTGCTGTTCTGTGCCTGTGTGTGTGGACATGGGAGTTTGTACTTGTGTATGTTACATACTGCGCTTGGGTGATAAATGGAGGTGCTGCCGCATTCCCCCTCCTGTCCAAAAGGGGGCACAAGGGGCTTTTCTCAGTCTCATCACCTTTCCTACATAGGTGCTCCTGTTGATTGTACTGGACAGCCATCAGAATGGTGTCTCCACTGAGAGTTAAGAAAACTTTACAAAATGAAAGTGATTACATTCAACACATCTTTTTTTGTGTCCAACATCGATAAAGGCTTTCAATCAGATTCAGCATGAACTAAGGTTTAGTGGTTTTTTCTAACCGAAGACTCAGCCAGTCATATTTGGCCTGATGATTCCCAGACTCCCCTATCATCAATCTCCAATCTCTTATCTTTTGTTAGAATAGCCAGCCAGAACCCACGCCCAGAAACAATTTATTTACCCACACACTTCCTCTCTGATTAGTCACGTGTGTCAGCTCACTGCGACGGAGCCAGCAGCTTGAAGTATAGATTCTACTTTGTTGTATAAAGGTGAAGGAGTTAATTAGGTGATCGGATGCCAACTGCAAGCACGCGCGCACAGACACAAAACACACACACACACACATACACACACACACACACACACACACACACACTTACCATTCCCAACAAATATACACACGACAGGGTGAAAAGCTAAAGTAGGTAGGTAGGCTAATCAGTGTTCTCCACATCCTTACTTTGGCATTCCATTCATCTCCAGCCGTAAAATCTTTTGAAGTCGGCTGCCTTTCAGGGATGCCTTGACATGCGCTCGCGTTTATTGGAATGCACAGGGCAAAGCATGCTTTGTTTTTTTTATGCTTAATTCAGAATAAACCTCCATAAAACACTAAATGACATTTAAATGATGTGTTGAAAGAGCCTCCTCTTTGAGTGGGGAGTGCGTCTCTCTTCCTCTTCCCTTCTCTCTCCCGTAAGTGAGCGCGCGCGTCCCGATTGGTAACGGGGCACGCTGTGCCGGTTCAATGGCGCCAAAGGAGGATGGGAGACAGTGTCACTTTCTGAAACACAGTGGAGATTACAGTGCCTCTGCAAGACGAGGGGGCCTCTAGGGGCCCGTGCTCATCAGCTATCAGCCGCGCTGTACCGTACATCTTAATACAGCCACCATGCGTGGCCCTCTAGAACTGGCTTTGTGGTGGAGAAAGGGTTTTTGATGCCTGGGTCTCCTTGCGGTGATCACTAATATTTGTTCCCTAACAGTGTGGCTGGTGCTTTGCTTAAAGACAGCTGAAGCCCTGCTACATTTCACACCATGGAGGAGGCGGCGGCCTCTGCTGAGGAGCACTAGCGCGCCGAGAGGCGACAATTAGACGGGAGAAAAGGGGAGTGAAGTGACACTGGATCGGCAATCAATGCACGTTTGGCGAGAAAGGCGAGCGAAACAATCTGAAGAATGGTGGAAGGAATGGAGGGTGACATCCGTCTCGTTAAAGGCGGCATACGCTGCTTTAATTAAAGATAAGTGTGCGCGGCGTGTGTTAGTGGGGATGTGTGAAAGAGGATTCCCGCTGGAAAGAGAGACACGTTAACTGGACCCATCAGTGTGTTAGCGCTAATGGAATGCATTCACACAGAGTTGACAAGTCTCGGCCCTCACATCCCCACTGTGCCGGGGCTGCTCACAGACGGCGGCGTCAGCTCCCTGGGCTCCTCCCTCCCGGACCGTCCACTGGTCCACCCGGCCAGTGCCACACACACGCTGGGCCATCTTCACTAGCTGTCCCAGGGAAAAAAGGTGACTAGTCTCCCATGGTCAGGGGGTCACTGGAAACGGACGCAATGGATCCCTCTCCAGAGACCAAGTGTGCTCTCCCAGTCGCTGAACGCCCGCTGCCTTTGGCTCTTAAGCATTAAGGAAAGAGACAAATGGATGAAGACGGAGCAGATACGAGTCACATAAGCAGATCAGACAGAAAAGCTCTGGGCCAACCCAACTTTGAACCAAGGACAGCGTGGCACGCTAGCTAAGTTACTCTCCCCCGCAGGTGTTCAGGTATGAAGACCGGAGGGGCACTGAACAAAGCCAGCTCAGGTTGGCGTAGCGCTGGGAACTGCCTCTGTTTCTTTTTTCACGCCGGGATGTCTTGTGTTTCTCCGTGCGTCTCACTGTAATAATGACATAACGTTGTAGTCGAACGTTGTGCCCGTGAAGAAAGGAGCCCCGCGAGCGCCGACTGTGAGGCGGCTCACAGGCCCTGTTTAATTCATCTGCTCGGAGAACACTGCCACCGGGAATGATTTATACAGCGCCGTTAGAAGAATAACACAGGAGACAATGCAGCGAGGAAAAGAGGGATGAATAAAGCATGCCACTGTCTCTTAAACATTGATAGTGCCGTTACGGTTGACTTAGCTCTGCTTGCTGGATAGAAACGCACACGCTCGCTAACACAGACAGAAACCTCTCCGGACTCCAGGCAGCAACAGGTGGGAATGCTGTTGATACTGAGGGATTAACGCATATTGAATGCTGTATTTAACTTCTCAAATCCTATTACACAAAAAGCTCAACAGCAGAGAAATGTTTGCCTCCACCTTACCTGGCGGCCTACGCCAGCTGGTGTGCAGGCATACACACACACACACACACACACACACACAGACAGACACACACACACACAGACGCACACACACAGACAGACACACACACACACACAGACACACACAGACAGACAGACACACACACACACAGACGCACACAGACAGACACAGAAGGCAGTGATGCGGGCAGTTTTACACAGTGTCGAGGCCTTGTCACTGTGATGGAGAGGCAGCCTCCTCCCGGCTCTGACTGATGTCGCTCATTACCTTCTGGAAAGCTCTCCTGTCATGTTGCCTCCTCCTCGCCACTCACACAGACACACGTAATAACATCCTGAAGGAAGGACGAGGGCTCAAGGAACACACACCTCAGCCACCCGCTATCTGCCACCTCCACTCGTTTTCTGATCGGAGCAAACCGTTTACGCTGTGTGTCACTTCATAATAGCTCTTGTTGGCAGGCAAAGAAAAAAAAAAGAAAGACAGAGAAAAGGCGAGCTAATTGATGGCTGGCTGAGATCCAAGGCAGAATCCTGGCACACAATTAAGATCAAAAACGGAAAATGATTATGAATTAATGAAGAGGGCATTAATGAATCATTAATGGCTAATGAATGGCACTCCTGCCTTTTGACACGTGGGGCTGTTGTTGATGGATGGCTGAGCCTAACGTTTACAAGACTAATCGCAGCTCAGCCATGACGGGTGATTTCCCTCTCATCATGGTGAGCCATCCACACGTGATGGATGGTAGAGGCCTGGTGCCATGAGACTGAGCTGGGCCTGCTCCGAGCTTCTCCGAAGGGAACTGTCCTTTAATTGCTCAGTGGGATCGAGAAAAAAAAAGAAGCACAGAATGGCGTATACGGTCATGGTAAGTGAAAAAGAAAATATGATGAAAACAGTTAGGAAAAAGAGAGAGGGATGCATTATGTGATGTTTGCTCCTCTTTCCTGGGCGTTCCGCTTCTCTCCTGAAAGGTGCCATCTGTGATGTGTGACCCCTGTTTGTCAGGCCAGCCAGTAAATGGCCGTGAGACCACCGTGCCCTGCCCTCCACTTAGCGCTGGCCCTTGTGCCCCCGGCCCCTCCTGAAAACAAGGCCGGCTTTGAACCTGTTCTGCCCAGGCACGGCCTCCCTCTCCGCTCTCTCCCGCAGGCAGAAAGGACTCCCTGTCTCAGAAGCTCCACGTGCGTGCCTTCTCTGATTCTTTGAAACACAAGCCCGGGCCGCTGAGAGCTGGAGGGTTGGCCAGTGAACTACAATGGCTTTTAACACGATGGAGGCAGCATTGTGGAGTGGGCTGTGGTTAACTATTAAGTGCCTGGGTTATTGATATACTGTATCCGTGTTATTAGATAAGCAACAATAAGGAAGTGAGCCGATCACACCCAAACAGCTGATGCTGCAGCCTCTGTGCGAGTCTGTGATGCACAATTTCATTTTGTTTTCACATCCCCTCTATTTTTCTTTCTTGCTGTGGCACCTTCTCTTTTTTTTTCTCCCTCGCTCCCCGAATCCCTACCTTACACAAATTACTTTTTGCAAATGCCTCTCTGCGCGTCTCATTTGGCCATTTATTTTAGAGCCCGTGCTTGTTTAAATGTTTCCCTTTTTTCTCTCGCTCCCCTCCTCTCTGCATGGCTGGACGGGGCTTGAATCCTCGTCTTAATTCCATTAACTTTGTATCGCAGGCTCAATCTCTGGTGCCACGTGCGTCAGGGCGCCGCCTCAGCTCCTCTTTTAGCAGTTCTGCATCAGCGCTCTTGGATAGGACATGACAGTTACATTAATGTCTCCATGTAAATAGCTCCCTCTACACAGATAGGAGGCCTGGGGGAGGAAAACAGGGAGCAGCCACTGCCCCCTCCCCCCCGGGGGGGGGGGGGGGGGGGGGGGGGGGGGGGGGGGGGGGGGGGGGGGGGGGGG
>JAVQIZ010132822.1:0-32471 GCA_036023535.2 Galaxias brevipinnis | reverse complement strand
GTGAGGCTGATACACACATTACACTTGGGAGCAGGAGAGAAAGAGAACATGAGAGAGAGAGAGAGAGAGAGAGAGAGAGAGAGAAAGAAAGAAAGAAAGAAAGGGATTGATAGAAAGAGGAAAAGAGAGAATGCATTAGGCACTAAGAGCCATTGCTCTCTGGCTAAAGGCTAATGCAATTGCCACAATAAGAGGGTCTCAACGGAGCCTGGAAAAAAACCGAGAGGGGATGAAAGACAAGAAGGAGAGAGAAGAGAAAAAACTAGGAGGGAAGACAGAGGAGGGAGGGAGGGAAGGAGGGACTGGGGGAAGGAGGGAGGGAGAGAGAGAGAGAGAGAAGGAGGAGGAAAAGGAGGGACGGCACAGCATCCAGACTCTCATATGAACAGACTCTCCCGGGACGACCAGTTGAAATGTCTCTCTCTCTCAAACTCCCTCCTCTCTCTCTCTCTCTCTTTCTCGCTCTCTCTAAGGTTAAGGGAAGAGTTGCACGGTCACCACCAGACTGCCAGCCAGGTGTGTTCACTCTCCGTCTGACCTCTGTGGGAATCCAACAGTTTTTTCTCTTTCTCTCTCCCTCCGTCTTTCCGGGACGGGAGCTACTGCTCTGCTCCACTACTGAGCAAACAGGAGCGAACACGGACGCCTCGGAACGGGACGGTCCTGGCTGCGGAGCCCGAAGGAGAACTCCTGGAACGTCTGGATCTGAAGTGGGAGGTTGGATCCGATAGAGAGCCAGTCAGTCATGGAGCCAGCTGGCCGCTGGGTAATGTAGTCCGTCAGACCCAGTCGGGGTCACCTCCTCCACTGCTCCCTGTCCTCATGTGAACTCTGCTGCCTGCCGCCTCGGCCCAGACGAGGCGGGGGGGGGGGGACAATGCTGGATCTGTGGGACTGGTGAGTGTCAAAGACCCTGCCCCTCTCTCTCTCTGTCCCCTCTTCCCTCACTTTCTCTGCAGCCTTTTCTGTGTGTTCCTGCGGGGCCGGCCGTGTGTGCCTCTGTGCTGCTGCTGCTGCTGCTGTGCTCTACGGCGGTCCCATTCTGTCTGCCTCCTCGCTTCTCCTCCCGTCCTCTCTCCCCATTCCATCCGTGCTCTTTAGTCCGCTCCTGTTTTTCTTGGGCGACCGCATGTTCACAGTTTTTGAGAGAACTTAACATGTCCCCCCTCAGTTTAAAACTTGAACTGGTGGGAGAGAAACAACAGCATTTGATTGTTTCTTTGAAAAACATTCCATTCATTGCTACTCCGCAGCCTTCTTTTCAAAAGGATAATTCCACCTTGAGGGACAATGTATCTTTAAGATTAGCAAGCTTTCAGTTCTAATAGTCAGCTATTTGACTCTTGCCGTGCACTGCTTTGTGTGGGTTTGAAAAGGGTTTTAGGTTAATGGATGGTTTCGTCCGCCTTCTGTTTATGAAAACCTCCCATAAGATTGATGTTTGTTCTTATGTAGAATTATAGTTGGGGAACGTAGGAGCATAAGAACACACCTGCCTTAAGGACTGTCGGCTGTGGCGCCCCCCTCCTCCACAGCAAACTGGTGTGGTCTGAAAGTGTTTAGGCGTGGAATAGTTCTGTTGCGATTAACAAACCCCGAAGTCTAGCGCACAGTGCCATTTTTAGACAAATAGTTTGAATACTTGAACACGGCCCAGCGTTTTTATCTGGGTCTGCTCGTTTAACCGTTCAGGGTTATTCCCGTGGATAAGGGCAATGTTACGCAAGGTCAGTCTCGGGCTGGTTGAGGCCTTCGGAAAAGTGGGTGAGGCAGGCGGTTGCCGTCACGTGTCTCACGAAGACACACACACTTATAGAAAGTGCGTTATTAGAAGCATGTTGACTCCGATTTACAACGTTGTTCCTTGACCCAGCAATAGCCCTGATGAAGGTACGTCTACTCTAGATGCTTGGTCTTTGCACTATTCTCTACTGACACCCGTGTCCTTGAAAAAGCAGCGTGTGTGTGCGTATGTATACGTGTCTGCCTCAGCTTGCGTACGTCTGCTTTTCTGTGCTCGTTCTCCTGTTTTGCCCACACTCCGCCCTCCCTTTGCTGTGGACCGTCGCCGCTCTTTCTCTGCATGCTGCCCGCGTGGCTGCCCCGGGACCAGCTGCAGACGGCTGAAATGTACAGGAGAGGCTGCCCTCCCCCCCCCTCCTCCTCCTCTGCTCCTGGTAGTACTAGCAGCCCCTCCACCCCACACTTACAGGAGCGGCTCCAGCCCACATCCAGGACCTGCTGGCCACCCACCAGATAAAGGGCTGTGTTGATAGGCCAGGCTAACGCATATTTACTTTTACAACCCGCCGAGTAGTAAACAGCTTCCCTTCCTGCCGCCCGAGCGCGAGCCTAAACACATGTCTTCACAGCCGGAGAGCCCTTAAACACACACCAGCCGTGCCCACGCCAGTGACCAGGCCACTGACAGACAAGCTAGCCCTCTGTCTGTCATCAATCCAATCACAGCCATCGCAGAAAGATATTTGGGGGAATAGCCTTCATCATGGTGGCGTTCGCCGATTTCATAATCAGGTTTATAAGACGTGTGGCGATGTGCAGCAGCAGAAACAGACACTCCAATTGGAGCCATGTGTGGTGAAAAAACAGCATGCTTAGAGTGGGAGGGAGCCTCCCAGTTAGAGGGTCCTGATCCCTAACCGCCAACTCCTCCTGGTCTTTTCATACGCAGTGGGCCGGGCCCATCTCAATAGTCTGAAATGGCTTCCTTTCCGCTCTCGTCGCCCTGCAGATGGAAAACAAAAAGGCACAGGGGCACACCCGAAGCAGACCTCCATTTACATGTTGGTCTTGCACTATTAATAAGCAAATCAGGAAAAGGGCAACTCATTCTGACTGGTGAGGCAGAGATCTTGTGTTCCGCGGTGCGTGTGTGTGTGTGTGTGTGTGCGTGTGTGTGTGTGTGTGTGTGCTGAGTGATTTTCAGAGGAAGCGGAAGACAGGGTCTTGCAGTTGATGGTCTTTTAATAATATCACTGATACTTCATCAGAGTTGCCCCAGATGAACCCAGACTAATGCTGTGTCTGAGCTCTGGCTGTAGTCATTACTCTATCGCCAGGGCTCTCTCTCTCCGTCTCTCACTGTTCCTCTGTATCGCTCTCTCCTACCCCTCTCTCTCTCTTTCTCTCTCTCTCTCTCTCGACCTCCCCTCTTTTATTCTCCGCTCTTTTCGATCCCTCGCCCTACCGAGTCTCTCCCACATTATTCATATCTATTCGTCTCTGTCTCTGTCTCTGTTTCTCTCTCTCTCTCTCTCTCTCTCTCTCTCTCAGCCCACTCAGAATGGTATATGCATAGCAACAGCTATTAGCTAATAGCCAGGATATCACTGTCAGAGATAGCTTGAGTCAAGCTTTTATGCTTCTATGCCATTATGCTTTTTCCCATCATGCATCATAATCTTGTTCCCTCTGTGGATGCACTTTCTCCATATACTCATGCAATCGTTCAAAATGTGTAGTCATGAACCAACATGATTCTATGACATGATAGCCATGTAGAGCAAATTTTCCAAACATTTATATTTCTGGGAAAAGACCCACCTTTCAGCAAAATCCATAAATCGAAAACCTCTGCCCAGTTTAATTTTCATGATGATTGACATTGCATGAAATTACTTTCAACCAAAATTGCATTAAGCCAATGTCATATGAATTGCCTGATGGTTAATGGGACATGCAGCAAACGTCCTGTTTGAACCTTAGTCTCGTCCCCCGTTGGAGGCTGACCTAATGGGCTGAATAATACGACCCACAGCTGATGAACACTCATAATGGTCTTTTAATGCCCAGGGCAATCGCACCGCGGCCCGAGCACACAACAATACGACCTGCCATTTAGTCTCATGAATACTGTGGACAACCTTTGGATTGTATTGAAAAAAGAACAATGAACCCCCCCCCTCTCTCTCTCTCTCTCTCTCTACCTTGTCCTTTATCTTGCTCTCCCCTTTTCTCTGTCTCTCTTCTTTCCTCATGGACTTTTCCGGAGCTTGTTGGTGTTTCGTGCATGCAGCCTCTCGAGGTGACAAATCGTTGTGGCGCCGGTGTGTGAGATGCAGAGTGACGTCAGCGCTGGCTGGCTGTGGTCAGACGCTAAACTTACACCTGCTGTCATCGCCGCCACCTACATGTCACTCCTTGCTGGGTAAACACCCCGTGTGTGAGCGCAGTGTGCTTGACCCGCTTCTTTTTTTTGCGAGTGTGCAGTTGGAGGCCGGCACAGTGAGAACTGGGCTCTCGTACTCTGCCTTTTTACACCGTCAGCGTTTTTCTCAGGTGCTGAAATATGTCCACAGGGCCTGTCTGCGGTTGTAGTCTTCCTGTTGTTCCTGTTTTGCCACGGGTCCGTCCCTTCTGCGTCCTGCCCCAAATGCAGCCCGCTCTGTACAGAACATGGTAAGGGAGGGGGGGTGGAGGGGGCCGTTTGGCTTTGCCTGAAGCAAAGCAGTAAGCACCAGCCTGCCAAGCCACTAACCAACAACGAGTCTGCCTGTTATTAGTGACTGAGGATAGGTAATAACAATGCTAACACAAGGTTTCATTTGAAATATCACACGCTATAAATGATCATACAGCATGTATTTTATGCAGCCCATTAATTGATCCAATTTTATTCAAGCGTATTCTATTCTACAAAATATTCTACTCTGAAATGACCTTCAAGTTGTTCACATACTTATTTTAAATTATTTTCCCATCTTTTTGCGTCTTTGGAATGTGGCACGGCACCGCCCTCTGCCCGGGCTTCATGTGCAAACAACCTGCCAGCTTAACCACCAGTCTGTAGACACTGTGGGCCTTGATTAGTGGAAAATGATATCATAACAGAAACATTTCCGACAGCACACCTACCAAACAAACACGATGACTCAAATGTCAAATACAGGTCAAGACACAACTCCCCAGTCGTCTTGGTCTGTCTGTCTATTTTCTCTCCCTCTCTCCCTCCGTCTCTCTTTCTGTTCTACTTCTTCTATTTCTTCGTCTTGTCTGTCTCATTCTCCTACAGTGCATCCAGTCAGTGAAGCGCAACCAGGACTTTCACATCTCCAAACTACGCAAACAAATTTATTCACACTCCCAGCAAAGTGAAAGGCAGACAGGCAGGCAGCCAGGCAGGCAGGCAGCCAGGCAGGCATGCAGCCAGGCGGGAAGGGTGTTAACCCTGTTTGACAGGACATACATATTTCACTGTCTGTGAAAAATTCTGCAACAAGCTGTCTTGTACTCTTATCAAAGGTACGCCTGTAAAATATGTTAAATTGAAATTATCTCAAGAAAGACACATAGGGTGTTGACCTTGAATTTGGAGATACACGCTATGCATTTTAACTCAACGGCAGGCGAGTGAGGCAACAGCAAAAGCCACTCTAATGACATAGAATGACAGGCTGTTTGATTTATTTTTGAGATTTCAATTAGAGATCTAATATACTGTGCATGCAAAGAATGGATATAACTGACACTGTGATTCCTTGTGTCTTTTATCCTTTATATACACACACACAACACATAGGAGAAAAGGCAAGGAGAAAAGGAGACAAGGAATCAAGGAGAGACTTATGAGATTCAAGCCAATCCTCCTCTTCACCACTGTCATTATATCATTCCACAAGAATGGCCTGGAATGTTCTCTCAGTAAAACAAGCAAACAACTGCATGTGAACACACTTCTTGGTGACACGTAGCACAGCATCAAAAAGAGGTCGTAAAACGAATGGGGTTGCGTGTCATGTCTTCTTCTAACCCTAACCAACTGAGTAGATTGTTCTCAAATGCAGTTGTGCCCTGTAGCCCAAAGGAAGGAGAAACCCGAGAGAAAGGGAATTATCTCATCGACCATGTTCTACTTCGTGTATTTGTGCTAGTACAGAGCCAGCTCTTTATAACGAGCGTTGAATGTTGTGGTTAGCATTTTTTTGCGATTTTTTCCCAGACCTGGGTTTTTACTGACGCACTGACGTGCAATAGTGGTCGCCAGTTCATAGCCTGTGGCCACTCCAAACAGCACCAGTGTTTTCCTCTGTGAGTCACTTTAAACACAGAGGTCTGACTGGGCAGCTGGGTTTGCATATTCCAACCAGACGTCACATCTGCTGCTCCCTTCTGACACAAACACCGGCAAATCGAAGGACTGCATAGTCATGCCTGATGCCTCATGTCCGCACTGTCTTAATAAGCAAAACATATTTGGTTACAGAGGTCAGAAGTATTGGCAAGTCTTCCGGGCTCATGCTGGCTTATGTTGCCCAATGGCGGTAGGGCTCGCTCGGTCGGGTCCAGACACTGGGAGCTTTGTCCAGTGCCGGTGCCTGGGCTTTCATCTCCGTCTTAAACAGACAAAACGAGCAGATGACACTATTGCGATATCATAATTATATGAAGTTGATGGTGCTCCCTCTAACCCCCCCCCTCCCCTCTCTCTCTCTCCCTCTCTCTCCTCTATCTGTTTCAGCAGCAGCCAAAAGCCACAGTTGTCGTCCAGCTGCTCCGGGAAGCATCTGGGAGCCGCAGGGCGGAGCCTGGTTGGAGGTAGGCCAGCTCCCAGTCTGGCTGTGGCAGGGAGGGGTTCCTGGCACCGTGATTTGGTGCATGAACAGAGACAAAAATCACATTGCCAGGGATTTCCACCCCTTCACAGCTCCACAGGTGACCCGGGCCCTGTCGTCGGTACCCTCACCCCCCCCCCCACCCCCAGCCCCGGGATGTACCCGTGCATGTCTCCTGGCTTCTTTAAGATATGGATGTGTAAAATGGGGGACTGGGAGAGATTGAAGAAAGGATAGAGGTGTTGGCAAAGAAACACTGGATCTCAGGGGGTTCCGATAAAAGCTGTTATTCAGGTCTTACCCCAGGCTTAAGCAGATTAGTGCCCGGTGTTAGCTTCTTACAGACAAAACCTCCAAACAAGGTTCTCCCCTCAAAGTGGTTTAATGTCTCCTAATCTGCAGTCAAAAGTAGTCTGCCTGAAATCCAAAAATGGTTTAAGTTGCACTCCCCCTCTCAACTTCCAGGAAGTAAATCTAAAAGCTTGACGTTCAGTGTGCATGTACACAATGTATATTTTATTTCATGGTGGAAAGATTGTTTTTCACTATTTGGAATGAATGCAGAGATGCATTTTCACAAACAAGGCAACTCTATATACTGTTTGAAATGCAGAGCATGCGCCCACTTCGCCAGAACTTGTTAATAAAATGTAATTGAACAAATATGGAAGCTGGGCACCTGCAGCGGAGCAGCCTAGCCATCTTTGCCACGAGTAGCAAGCTAATGTTCTGAGTGAGTCTCTGCTCTCTCCAGGACCAGCCAATCGCTTGAGGCACAGAGTTTAGCTAATGGTGAGCATTGATCCCTGCTATGAGTTGTTCACAGTGGCTAAGTTCAGTGCCTGAGGTGAATTAGGTGATTCCTGTAACGGGACTGAAGATTTCCAATGAACGGAAACAAACTCACTGGTCTGGGAGACCGGGGGGGCGGGGGGCAGGAGGTACGGAGAAAGGAGAAAAGGAAAGAAGAAAAAAAAAAGAAATGGGGGGAAATTAGTTTTGGAATAAATAATGAGCAGCTTACATTGCACTTTCAGGCCTCGTCAAAATCAGTCTTATTCGGTGCTTTGCCTCTGTGAGCGAGACCCGAAACAAGACAGACGAGCTGGAGTCACCTTCACACGCTGTTCGTTCACCTTTACACCTATACAGACCTTGATCATGACAAGACTAGTGCAAACAGGCACAACATGAGGGGGGAAGGTCTCAGGCTGAGCCCGGGAACAGCTCCCAGGAATGCCGGTGTGAATGTCAGACTGGTCCTGACACGCCCGGACCCTGTCCACTGGAGCTGGCACCACCATGCCATGCCAGCAAGCAACTCCCTGCCCCCTGAGCTCAGGAGAACAGCTCGGAGAGGGGGGAAGGGAGTGAAAGCACACCTTAGTACCACATACATTACATGGGTGTAGCCTCAGAGGCTTTTGTTTCTGTACGCTTTTATTAGGCTTTTGTGTCATCATACAATTTGGGTGAAATGTCAGCCAGAGAGACGCTAGTCTCCAGCCACAGAGCTTGTAGTCCTCCGGGTGTTTAGGGCCGTGCCCTCCCGTGCCTACTGAACTGGTATCAGTCTGTTTCCAAAGAACTGGCTCAGTTCAGCAGGAACAGGAGTGGAGCCCATTACCTCATCTTTAACCAATCAGCACGGAAGGTGTACCAAGGTGTTCCATTAGCCACGCCCCTCACCGGCTCCTGTTGCCCCTCATTGGCACTGAGAAAATCCAAGCAGCAAACATTCCAACCTGTCAAAACAACAGGATTGGACTCTGATGTATGTCTGACAGCTTACGGCTCGAGTTCATTCTGTCTCTCCTAGCTTGGAAGATGAATGTTTTATACCTTGATTTATTGCTATGGTGGGCTTTGATTGGCAGAGTTGAGGGCATGGTCATGAATATTGCTGCATACTGATGTTGTTCAGTTCAGACTTCATGTTTATTTCAGCGTAACATTCTTCACTTGACAGGGCCACAAACACGCAACATCCTCTCCCGCTCATTAATCCCACCCCTCCCTCTCTTTCGCTCCCCCCCCCCTGTTTTTACTCACTGGCTGCTTGTCCCAAAAACTCCAAACCTATCCTGAATCCCTACTCTTTCGGTTCTCAAAGTCCACTCAGAACTCAGTCAGAGACGCGTTCGCGACGAAGACTGTGCCAGGGAAATGCCTGCTATGTCTGTGTAAGGGCTGCCACCCCCAGCAGGCCCCATTATCAGTGATTTAGGAATGTCTGTTATGCTCCTTTATTCCCCTCCTCACTTGGAAGATGGCTCAGCGAGCTGTAAATCAGGGCCTTAGAGGTCTGAGGACTGAGGGCTGCTGCCGCTGGAGGGCAGGGAGAGGAGGCTTATTAGCTGCCCGCGTAAATCATCTCTCATTGATTGGGGGCGGCAGCTAAAGATGTCCAATCCAGTCTAACCTGGACGACACAGCACCCCAGGACATCCATTCTGTAGCCCAGTGAAACTCGTGTAGAGGCCAAATATGGAATGTGAGCTGGTTTGAATTTGCTCTGACGTTTCGTAGGTTTGCTGAACACATGCTGTCGATGGTGGGATGTAGCCAGGGTATGCAGGAAGAGGCTGAAGTTGGCGTGCCGTACGTTAGCTATTGGTGGTCATGGAAAAGGAAAGGTCTTATCGGCGGTGCAGCCTCGTCTCCAGGGCAATGACCCAAGTGCTCGTTAATCACAGGATATGGAAAAAGATTTCCAAATAATCCGTCTATCTATCTCAGAAATGAAACAAGGCTGTGCACCAGGGGAATTTTACACTGAACTGTTAATCGTTACTATCCTATAGTCTACTGTAGCTTCACAGTCTTTCAAACCTAACGCTTGAATAAAGACTTTTAAAACTTTCTTTTAAATTGTTGATGTTTCCTATATTTTCTGACTGTTTATGGTTCACACAGAAATCCAACCAAAGGTCAAAAAGACAACAGGTTCAAATCCCTTTACAGAATTGCAGTTGTTGTCACTCTCAGTAAAATGCCAGCCATGAATACCATACTCATAAATATGACAATAAACACTCTCCAGCTCCACACGCACCACCACACACACACACACACACACCAAGCCATAAACGGGTTACCCAGACCACGGCCTCTAGCTCCGCCGTCTCTCATTTTAGTCGCCATAGTGATGTCAAAGTCCCTTTTATCACAGAGCCTGAAATGCTGACCAGATTTCATGATGTGGCTGTTTTACTTGGCCCAATCTGAGTGCGCTGCCCCTTTGTCTATTGGATCAGGGCCCGTGTGGTTTTGACCGGAGCTGTGTGCAAGGCTGGCTAATTGGGTTTGGGGATGAGCGAGAACAGCTGTGCTCCTACGCCAAAAGGCATCTCGCTCCACTTCAGCCCTGTAAGGCGTGGCCTAAATGACAGGTTAGGAGAAAACCCACAACACATCAAGTCTACTGCAGGGCCTCACTCCTCCTCCGCCTGGAGTGGTGACCTCTCCACCAAACCCCTTCAATAGCAGCCTCCGAGGAGAGGGGGAGAGACAGCCCTCTGAACAGGCAACGACGGCAGAAACTGTGTTTGTAAAGGGAAGTCATGCAGAGGGACTATGAATTTGTTTTATTGATTTCATATGTACTGTGAATGGATTTACAGCGGTCAATATACAATGCCGTGGACAATGCCGTTTTTTATGAACTGCTTCGTGCAGCCGATATGGAGCAAATAGATTTACCATTTCTTGTCCTTTACCTTGGCACACCAGTTTCAATGTTCGTCTGGGTTTGTCTAATGTCTAAATTAAAAAGTAACAATGTCATTTTAGACTTGTTAGAATGTATTGCATATCATGACTGAGAAATATCAGATCAACCTAGCTGAGACAGACACTTACACTCCTTCTCAGGGCAAATCTGTGTCTTCACTTTGGAAACGTCTAGAAACCCCACACCACCTAATCATCCTTGGAACCCTTTTCGCGATGCAATTAGTTAAGTGGTTCGGGTGACAAGCCAAAAGAAGTGAAGAACGAAAGACGGATTAAAGGAAACCACGTCTAGATTCATCCTCAAGGTCGAGAACAAAGTCATCGCAACTGAACAGCAGCCAAATCAAAATCTGATAAATGAGCAGAGCCTCTGTAATGTCTTTGTTCCTCAAGGAATGAAAACCATACTTGTGACATAATAACGTGAAGTGTGTGAATGATCTAAGAGCACATCAGGTGAAAGAACGTCGTGCTGCAAGTTGAGTCATTTAGTTCCACCAGGGCTGTAATAGAAAATATGCACTCACAGCACTGTCAAAAGTCAAATTAGATACACAGCCTGGATATTATACAAAAATGTTTGCAAGGAAACGGTTGTCTCTGTATTTGTGGTATACGTGCAAAACCTTTTCTTCGCAACCTATATGCTGCTATCCCTCATTACTTCCTTTTTCCACTGGCCCAGAAGCGACGCTGGTTTGACGGTGAGATCTGAAACCGATCAAGAAAAAGAGGAAACAGCTGAAGAGTTTTTTTCTCTGCAGCTTGCCCCCTTTGCTGGTCCTCTCAATCTCTTTTTCATTCTAGATGTCAATGCAGCCAGTGGAGTGCGTGTGCCTGTGTGTCTGCACACACATTGTGACTCTGGAAATGTACATTTATGTGCATAGTGTAAGTATGGATGCCATTAACCAATGGCACACTTTAAATGCAGTCTTAAAATGACTGGTTTAGTGCTATCAACAGACAAATAAGACTTGTTCAGGAGCAGAAGCGGTCTTAAATGCAGCTATATGTGTGTGTGTGTGTGTGTGTGTTTGTACGTGTGAACACACCACAGCTCCACCCTTCCTCTGCTTTGTAATCTGTGTTAGCACAAGGATGAAGTCAAATAGCACTCATGTCAGTTGATAAGTCAAATGACAAAGTTGGGATTGATTCGCTTGGATGGTATCCACAACAAAAGGCTTGAGACGACCAAAAGCTAAGCAAAGCTAAGATATGATAAGGTAGCCATACACACATCGTATTTTAACTGGCTGGCTGCTGGTGCACTGTTAAGTTTGCTAAAATAAAGAGAGAACTTGCGGTGTCCTGTGCTTGCCGGTATGATATCACTTTTATCATGAAGTCATCTGTTTATTTCTCTGGGGTGACTTGACCTCACAGAGACTTGGTTATCACTTGTTCTCTTACCTCAGCGACAAAACACTATGCAAAGCACTCACCCCTAGACAAACAAAGACACACACAAGTGGTCTCACATTGCTCCCAAAAGTACTGGGAGCCCCAAAAAGAGAGTTTTCATTTTCCAAATACAAATTTAAATTAAAAAAGTGCCAGAGGAACAGTCCCAGGCGGCGTACTAGCACACTGACAGGACCACCTCAACCTCCACGTTCTCCCCACCCCACAAAGTTGACATGTTTTCCGTGTCCCCTGGCAACCGGTGGCTAATGAGATGTAAACGTAGGCCAGGTGAGTTCAACGCCTCTGCATCTACACTGGCATGGCTCCAGCTCAATGCAACCTCTTTCATGTGGGCTTAAGCCCCAAGCCTAGCTCCAGGCCCAGGCCGTCTGTACTATGGAGCTGTTCCTCTCCCTCACCCAACGCTTCACCCCAGACAGTCCATCATTAGCTGTCTGCTCGACACCCGGAGGCAAAGCCGGCGAGGTAATTACAGAGGGCACGGTCGCGTCTGCACGCAACCGGCATTAACCCGTTACACCTCCATTAGACCTACAGTACAGGAAAAGGGGTGAGCGAGAGGAGGGGGAAGCAACAGAGACAAATAGAAAGCAGCAGAGTGAGAGGGAGAGAGAGAAAGCCAAACGAGAGAAGATGAGTGAGAGAGCGTGTCACAGAAAAGCCCCTGACACGTCGAGCGTGATACAACAAACTGGCGGAAGCCTTGGGCTAATAAAGCCTGGAATTTCTTGGTGCCATTTTCTTCTGGGACCCGGACCTGGAGTGAGGCCAGCCCCGGAGAACAGCGAGGTTCATCCCTGCTCTTCACCAGGATACAGGAATGTGTGAGCAAGTGAAAACACACGCAGACACATAGATAGGCCACATATGAACGTGAAGAAAACCCATTTATATACAGCCTATATTTGTGCAGCTTTCAAAAAAAAAGTCATCAATGAAGCCTTCCTTTCTTTGGGGTGTGTCGAGACAAACTCACTTTAAAGTTGTTTCCTGTTGTTCTTGTGGTTTTAGGTGCAAGCAAGTAGTTGTTGGCAGACCACACACACACACACACACACACACATGCACACACACACGCACGTTGTCTGTGCGTGTTTGAGTGTGTCTGATACAACACCCCCCCTTACCACGTCACCTGTGTGGGTGGCTGTTGCAGGTAAAGGACAGACACTTCTCCTCTCAGCCCATACCTCATCACCCCCACCCCCTTTACCTAACCGCCCCCTGGCGAGCCTGTGCAGCTGGCATACGTCACTGAAAGGAATGTATGTGGGGTCGCCAGAACATTACAGGCACATCTCAATAGTCTGGAAAGCTCTGCCTCAGACTAAGAATAATAGCTGTAATAATCACAGTCAAGAATGTGTGTCCGAGAACATGGAGACGTCTCAAAAATCCACAGGAGTTTCCGTTCAGAGCATTGGTCGGAACTATGGACAGGAATGCCTTTGTTTCACATGCGTGCACCACGGACGCAAACACTCCCACACACATTTGCCGCCTCAAGGATCCACCAGCAAAGTTGCTAAGGGTTAAAACAACACACTGCTCAGCACCTTCTACATGCTGACGTAACTAAAACTCAAACTAGTCTGATACATGAGATTGAACAGAATTTGAACACCTCTACTTTAAAGATCACAGATCTGAGGTGTACATGATGAGGCACATGTGAGGTGTAACATTAGTATCTTTACTCTGAGATCATAGGAGGTCCCTGAAGTCAATAAAAACAAATCTCCACGAGTTCATCTGATAACCCCCTGTTCCACCTCAGGCTGGTCTGGGTATTTGCCATATGTCAAAGTTCGGGGGTAAAACAATATGTCACCGATACAGCATGAGACCTATGAGCAGAATTAACCTAGACTCCATCTGTTATTGTTCTACTTCTGAGAAGTACAGAAGAAGGAGGAACACGGAAAAAAATACTTACAACATATTATCACTGTGTGAAAAAAACCCCGCTCAGTTAGTATTAGTCACCGTGTTATACAGTGCATAGCCCCAAGGAAACATCCCTCAAGTAGAATTTGACTTGTCTATCTTAATTAATAAGTCAACAAATATGAGCTGAGTTTGGCTTCAGGGCCTTGACCCCTCCATGAACCGCAGCTACAACCAAATTACAACACAATCAGGTTATATATATATTTGATTGGGCCCCTAGCATAACTGAAAAATATTTAATATTGAAAGAAAAAGGAGTTGGCTGTTAATGCAGAAAATATTGAAAGCCCTTGAAAGCATGTCTCCACCCGGGGGAAAGAAGCGGTAATGTCTAATAGAAACTCTTCTTCCTGATTCTCACTCTCCACTCACCTTTGCCACGCAAATGACGATGCATTTCAAACCGTGGAAGTACTTCTTAAACACAACAAGTAATATGGTTTAAGATTATTATAAAGTAAATTGAAAAGGCTTTGATGAACTAGTTTGACCAACTTAGTTTCCTGAGCTGTCTTATTGTTTGGGCTGCAGTATAGAAATATCAGGAAACTGGTCACATCCTGTGTGATGTTGTGTGGAGACACTCAATGAGTAGAATGAAACACGCAATGCTATACACTTTGATTTATTCACATTTAGATGGAAATACTAATATACATTTTGTCATTGAATAAAAACATTGTTATAATGACATATTAACATTACAAAAACCATATATGTTTGAACAGTGTGCAATACAAATAAACATGTACCTTTCATATGATATGTATAATATTAAACATAAATATTTGCATAAAGTTTTACGTGAATTTTTTTTATTTACTACAGCCCTTACAGAGTTACATTGGCAATTAGGCGTCCTGATAAACAATTCCCAAAACGATTCTTCACAGTCAATGGTGCCATTGTATATTTTACTGTATCACTCATTAAGTGTCTCTAGGCTTTTTTTGGCAGATGTATGCTTTTGCACACGTGCAATGACAAAGCATAACAGAAACGAAACGAAAAAGACAAGAAACTGTTCTTGATCACAGAAGCACAAGCCCACGCGTACACACACACACACACACACACACACACACACTCTCTCTCTCTCTTTGCACTGACTAATCGCTACTCACAGACAGGCAGGTGGTGGTGGAGCTTAGCCTGTACTTCCTGGGGAGTCTGGGGGCCTTGTGAGGCGTGGGGGGGTGCGAGACCACACTGACTCTGCGGCCCTTGCTGAAGCTGTTCCTCAGGCTGTCCCGTCGGCTCTCCGAGGTGCTGCTCGTCTCCTTGGACAGGAAGCTCTCGGCTGGACATAACCTGGCCCGGACACAGCAGCAGCACAGGAGCCCCGTGATGGCCTTCCTCAGCTCCGAGCTACCCAGGGAGTAGATGATGGGGTTGAGAGCCGAGTTCAGCACGGCCAGACCAATGAACCAGTCCGCGCTGAACAGAGGGGCGCACTGGCGGGAAACGCAGAAGAAGTCCACCAGCAGCAGCATGAAGAGGGGGCCCCAACACAGCATGAAGACCCCCACGATGGAGATGACCGTCTTCAGGAGCCCCAGAGAGCGCTTGCGGCTGCGCTGGGAGCCCTCTTCGGTGCTGCGGCGCACGTGGCAGTAAATGGCGCCGTAGAGCGCGCCGATGCCCATCAGGATGAGGAAGAAAATGACGAGGGCGAAGAGGATGTAGCTCTTGGAGTACAGCGGCAGGAGGGTGGAGCAGCTGTCCAGGCTGCACACGCAGTTCCATCCCAGCAGGGGGAGGAAGCCTATGGCCAGGGCCAGGAGCCAGCACAGAGCCACCAGGCCGTAGACGCGGCACGTCTTCCCGGCCGACTTCCGGTGCACCGGCTGCCTCATGGTGGTGTAGCGCTCCACGGCGATCAGCAGCAGGCTGAAGATGGACGCCGCCAGGGCCACGAAGAGCATGCCTTCCCTGAAGAGCCACAGGGCCGGGCTCAGGCGGAAAGTCCGGCTGCCGGACATGGAGATGTTGACCACGTAGGCCAGGCCGGCCAGCAGGTCACTGAGGGTGATGTTGGCGATGCAGATGTAGACCCAGCGGCTGCTGCTGCGAATGCGGGTCAGCACTGCCGCCAGCACCAGCAGGTTCTCCAGGATGATCAGGACGCTGATGAAGAGGGAGAGGATCATGGTGGCACCGATGCGGTGCTGCTGGCCCGGCGGGGCTCGGTTCTGCAGTCGGCCGGTGTGGTTGTAGTGCTGAAGGATAATCTGGCTAAG
This sequence comes from Galaxias brevipinnis, assembly GCA_036023535.2. Taxonomy (NCBI): domain Eukaryota; kingdom Metazoa; phylum Chordata; class Actinopteri; order Galaxiiformes; family Galaxiidae; genus Galaxias; species Galaxias brevipinnis. The sequence goes on along the minus strand of JAVQIZ010132822.1, from coordinate 16,543 downwards.
GTTGCTGTTGTCAGGCCAACGGTACAGATGGGGGCAGGAGGACGACGAGCTAAGAGAGGCGAGGACATCCATAACTGGACTAGGCAGGACAGGACTGGACTGAGCAGAAAAGAGTGTGGAACTCCTGATCTGTCACAGGCTATCACACTCTCCCTTCAGGAACTCTGCTTATTCAAAGCTCACCTGATAAACAAAGAGAAAAAAAAAAACATTTTACAAAATAAAATAAAAAACGATTTACGCAAATTACAAAGCTGTTTAACCCTAACACAACATTTACTATTAGTAACTCAATTTCAAAAGATGTGTCTGGTTCAGACGCTACAAACTTCCTCCTTTACCATGAGTCAATCCTTTTAAACGCATCATTTAAATCTCTGACATGTGCCTGATGCTTCAGAGTTCAGCTCTCAGTGGTTTAAGACGCAGCTAATGAGGAGTCCCTACTGTACAGGGATATTTAAATCAGTAGATGAAGTTCTTTGATCTCACAACGTGCAAAACCGCCATTGCAAAAAAAAAAATTTCAATCAAGAAAATACATAGTACAAAATAAGATAAGCACAATTGACAACAACATTTGATACCATATTATTGACCATTTGTGACTTTTTTCTCTCTTATTGACAATTTATCTAAATCCTATTTGCAACATTTTCTGCATAACGACATAATGTATATATAAACATTTGTAATTTACATCAGGTTTTTGCTATAAAAAAATGTCTGACACTTATTTAAAAATGTAATGAATAGTTTTGGTTTACCCAAACAAATTACATGTTCAATAAAAACTAGCATTAACAAACCATTGTAGAATGTATCAGAAACGACTTACTTGTACAGAGGGGAGAGAGAGAGCAGTGATGGGCAGAGATGCTGCTTGTTTCATGACTGGTTGGCATTGCCCCCACTGAGAGCTGAGTACAGATGTTTGTGCTTCTCTTGTGGTAATTGGGGAAGTAGGTGGTCACACCCAACACACACAGAAACATACACATCCACACAAACTCTCTCTCACAAACACACACACACACACACACACACACACTTGCACACACACACGCACACACACACACACACTTAGAAACTGTCATCTAAAAAAACAGAGGCTTTTACTATCAAGTACGGATCTAATACAACTACAGCAAAACGTGATATTGCCACATAACTTTTGTTTCCCACGGTCTCAGGTCACTTTCACTACAATATGCAATACTCTGCTCACATTTCTCAATGTGCCCTGTGATCTGACTATACGGGAAGGTCACTTTCAAAACTTTAAATGTCCTTCAGTAGAGAACTGTAATTGGAATAGGATGCATTGGCGGACGTGTTGCAACCAAGACATTAGTGCCAATGTCACTAGGCATTTCTACAATAGCTTGTAATAAAATGTCTCCCCCTTTACTCAATATTTCTTAGAAGAGGAGAGAGAAAACAGGAACTGTTTATCAGATGTGTAAGGTCTAAAGGGGCCCCTCCCTGCTGAGGATACCAGTGTTTCATACTTCACATCGCTCTCTCTCTTACACACACACACAAACACACACACACACACACACCCAAACACACAAACACAAACACACACACACACACACACACACCCAAACACACAAGCATACACACACACACACACACACATACATTTGAATAATGCATTTACAGCACCACTGCAAACTCAGTGGATTATCTGCTTTTAGACAAGTGTAATTTGTAAAAATGTGCACGACATATGCATGAAGGCCTACCCGATACACATTTCAACTTGAAAATGCACAGCATCAACAAAGTTCCAAGTTTGTTATTATTTGTCATATGTCAGTATACAGCACAGTACAATAACAATGACATGTAAATACAAGGAGCACTCGTAAAAACGTACAATTTATTAGTTATTCATTGTTTCTTATTGTGTGTGTATGCGAGGTCTGGGGGCTGGTGGTGTTCTCATTGAGGATCCGGGTAGCCTGAGGGTAGGAGCTCCTCCTGAACCTCTCAATACTGACCTGGTGAATCCGGCATCTTCTCCCTGACCGCAGCATCGAGAAAAAGGCCATTGTCCAGGTGACATTTGTCATTTAAACAGTGTTGGAGTAGATGTTAATTCTATTGCACACACACACACCCACTCATGTTGGTGGTATATAGGCCAGATTCGCATGCTCGCTGGTTGCCCAAAACAGAGCCCTGCTTACCCTTATTCAGTCAACCCTAACCACTTGCGATGCTCCACTAACCCCAAACCATGGTATCAGTATCGATAGTGAGATTGAACCACGTACAAACATCATTATTTTGGCTAGTCCATGGATATCCATGCCACTCATCGAAACAACCACAAGTTAGTAGAGACTTAAAAATAACTTGCACATTGGTGGTGCATGTGGGTCCAGATCACATACCAAATAGTACAGCTCAAATAGCTCAGAGTAGATATTCAAAAAAACTTTGTTGCACACCACCAGTATTAGCTCCTGCTGTAAGACTAAATTAAGGTATTTTGGAAACTGGCTTACACTATAGCATCTACATTGTGCAATGTCACTTTCCCTTTTGTGATTGAAACCATTACACGTGGATTTATATCTGGTCTAATTTGTGACCAGTGAGTTTAAACTGTAGTGAGTTTCATTCCTCCTATTTGTCTTTACTTAACTGTGTGTCATCAAGGGCCTCATGTACTTTCAAAATTATTTGATAGCTTCATGTCAAATTATTATAGTAAATAAATAACCTGCAATTGTGCAACGCTAAGACTCGTTTAGTGACTTGATATTTATAACAGAGACCTGCCCACGGATCCATGAAATCTAATTCTGATCTAAACTTCTTCTTTTTGCCAAAATAGTTGTGAGTAAAATGTTGAGCCCATTGAGAGACGTCTCTATCTATCTACCGTTGTACCTATTCACTGGATAAGTATACAGAAATAAATTGTGCATGCAAAATGAAGAGACTTGTTTTGCCTAGCAGATGCATGTAAAAATATGTGATAGCAAACACCCTACAGGATCCTGAGGTGTCAGCACCACCCAAAACTGCTCACAACACCCTGTATATCAAACGTGGGTGAAACCACAAAGGATTTACTTTTCTGAGCAAATTCAGCTGTTGGATCACACTTAAAGAATAGTTTACTGATTTGAAAGATACAACTGACTCTATTCTCCATTATTTATGGTGATATTTCCTTTTTGTTTTAAACAAACATTTTCAAATGTATTTTTTGGGGATTCTATCTTGAGTATTTATCAGAATAAGTTTTGGCCAATGGTTTTCACTGCCGGGCATTAGCCATCATTAAGGAGCCCCTTGCAATACCCCCTGTCTTGCCACACTTGGGTAAATACAATGCAACAAGAATTCTGTGCAATAAAACATTTGAAAAGAGTCACAAGACTCAAACATCAAAACTCAAGCTGTTGTAGGTATGATTGATACAAAGATGGCATTATTGTTGCCATAGGAGTTGATTTGAGAAGAGGCCTTGTGCGCTACTTGCCTCTGCATCGCTGCCAATTCCAAAACGTGTGTAAAAGCATTTCCCATTATATCTCAGTGATATTAAGTCATCCCCTGGTGGTTGTGATTTAACAGTGCACGCAGAGCAAAGGCATGACCTGCGCGCAGGGCTCTTTACCACTAGGAGCTGCACTTCTGCACTCTCTTCTCCACAAATTAGTACATGCAATAATAATAGTTTATGAAAATATTTGTGGAGTAATTTTGACTTATTTGACTAAATCAAATGCGGTGGTCTCTTTTTCCTCCTGTTAAATAACTTGATTGAAGGTAGGCCTACATTCATTCCTCTCCTCTCTGTGCATCCTCTACTAGTTACAAGTTGCAAGTAACAATTTAAAAAGACAACACTCTGAAGTGCTGGTATTAAGGACCATGGCCTTGGTTTTGAATAATTTAATTGTTAATACTTTTTAAAGAGAAATCTTTGTTTCTAATGATGAACAGACTGTCCGGGTGTCACTGCTCTTAGGAGCATGCGTGAGGGCCAGCTCTTATAGTTTGACACTACTTGTGCCCCTCAACCCTTGTGCACAAAAAAATTATACAAATATTAAATCAAGACACCAGAATCATTGAGCTAATTGTTGCAATCACCTAATCATCATAATAATAATAATAATACATTTTATTTGAGGGCGCCTTTCAAGACACTCAAGGCAAGGTCACCCTGACAGTAAATATTACATTTACAATATACAATATGAATGAAAATGAAATATAAAATAAGTAATTCAGCAACAGAGTAACAATAAAAAAGGGGGTGTAGGGTAGGAAACAACAATGGAAACCATAATGACACATTAGTGTAAACACTGATAAACAAGGGGAGACAGCAATGCAGAGTACAAGGGAGTAATAACAGGGAGTAACCCAATTTGAATAAATTAGTTTTAAGTTGAGACTTGAAGGATGATAAAGTGTCAGACTGTCGGATAAGTGGGGGAAGCCAGTTCCAGAGCCTGGTTGCAGAACAGCTGAAAGCCCTTGCACCCATGGTGCTGAGGCGTGAGGGGGGAATGGTCAGAAGGCAAGACGATGAGGAGCACAGGGTACAAGAGGGGGTATAGTCCTGAAGGAGGTCAGGTATATATGTGGGGGTCAGATTATGGAGGGCTTTAAAAAAGAGCAGGAGAGTTTTGAATTGAATGTGGTATTGTACAGGGAGCCAGTGTAGTTGGGTGAGAGTTGGGGTGATGTGGTCACTGGACTTGGTGTGGGTGAGGATACAAGCAGCCGAATTCTGAGCTATTTGTAGCCGGTTTAGTAGCTTGGTGGGGAGGCCTGAAAGAACAGCATTGCAATAATGCAATAATTCGTGAGGATACAAATGCGTGGACCAGGACTCCAGCACTTGATTGAGACAGGGACAGGCGAAGTCTGGCTATGTTGCGGAGGTGAAAGAATGCGGTCCGAGTTATGGAGTTGATGTGAAGGTCAAAGGAGAGAGTGTTGTCGAGGATAACTCCGATGCTCTTGACTTGGGAGGAGATGGGTACAGGGAAACCATCAATCACAAAGTTAGGTATAGTGGCTTTGGACAGAGTGGTTTTGGATCCAACTAGCAGGGCCTCCGTTTTACTGTTGAGCTTCAGGAAGTTCCGACTCATCCAGCTCTTGATGTCCTGAAGGCAGTCAGTGAGGGAGGAGTGAGGGAGGGCAGTGGTGGGTTGGGTAGAGACAGAGCTGGGTATCATCAGCATAACATTGAAAGTGAACACCACGATGACAGAGGATTGACCCCAGGGAAAGGAGGTAGACTATAAAGAGGAGTGGACTCAATACTGACCCCTGGGGGACACTCTGTGCAACTGTAGCACTTTTGGACCTGTGGTTCTCCAGCTGCACAAACTGTTGTAATGTCTATCAGCGAGATAGGATGAGAACAAGGACAGTGCGACAACAGTGATCCCAATGCCAGTCAAGCGCTCCAGGAGTACTGAGTGGGAGATGGTGTCAAAGCACTTAGGTCAAGGATGATGAGGCTGGATAGTAGTCCTGATTCAGCTGCACAGAGGAGGACGCTGGTGATTTTAACCAGAGCTGTGTCGGTGCTGTGTTTTGGACGGAAACCGGATGGAAATGGTTCATGAAGGTTATTGGAGTCAATGTGGGACTGACGTTGAGCAGCAACAACCCTCTCAAGCACCTTGGAAATGAAAGGCAGATTAGAAATGGGCCTGTAGTTGTTAAGGTCCTTTGGAACCTTAACAATCATGTATAGTGTCCCCATGGTCCCTGTCCAATTCTGCCTGTCTGGAATGGCTGACTGTATGTCTGCTACTCTGCTTCTGATGTTTGACTTGCAACTTCTTCAGCAGAGCTGTCTCCACTATTTTCTAATAACCTAGTGTCTAACTCTATTTCGAGCCAAGCATGCTTAGACTGCTGTTCCCTGTTCTTCCGGTGGGCGTATAATCAGTTCATCCACTGTTGCCAATTTCTACCTAAATAATACACCGTCAAATTATTTTCTAGATCTTTAACTTTTTCCCCGAGATGCTTCCTCCTTGTTAATTCCAATATTTAGCATTAGGCCTAATGATCTCTTTCTCATCTTATCCATGATCCATCACTTACAATGTGAACAAGTACACAATGAACAACCTGGCTGTTTGCAATGACATTTAATACCAAAAGGTTTACAGAAGGCAAAGCTCGTTTTTGCATTGAAATTAAACTCTAATTTCTAATTGACAAAATATCTGTGACGGGTTCTTAATTACGGTAACCATAGGAAATTGCTGCGGAATAGCAAAAGATGGCGCTGCAACCATACAGTTCGCATAGATCCCACAGCTGTGCGCATTCATTGTATGGGATATTGCTTGCTGCTTCGCTCAACTTTTGTTCACCGCGCGCAAGCTGAGCTGCCTGCTGCCGTTTGTGTAGAGAAAGGAAGTAGCTAGCGCAAGCTACTAGTAATTAGTAAGCTAGCTGGTATTTAACCCCTTTAGATAAACTAGTAAAGGATGTATATTTAAGATCATTCGCCAACGTTCCGTTTTGTGGTTATAAAGCGATATAAGTAGAAAATAGGCGGTTCTGTGAGAGGCGTAGGCAGTTTACACTCACTGTTTCCAATGATTTTTTTTCTCCCCGGATCTGGACTCATTGCAGAGCTTTGTCTTTAGTTTTAGTAGCCGTTAGCTTGTTGCTGAAAATAGAAGTTGTTTTAGTGTTTTTTTTATCAAAAGGGAACTAGTGTAACATTAACTTTTTAAAGCTGCGACTTATTTTTTGGGGGGAGGACGACTGGAATTGTATTAGCCTACTCAAGGAGAATGAGTAAATTATCCGACCAAGGTACGTAACAAATAGCCTAAACTTCATTAATTTGGCTGTGTTTGCGCAAGCCCTTATGTTTATTTTGTAACCAAAGCAATTCACGTGAGTATAATGGTTAATCCTCTTTTTAGATAAACATCATCATTGTGTTTCACGTATTTACCCTGTCCTTTATATTTAAATGTTGATACTTTTTTTTTTTTATATATATAAATGTGTTCAACCAATGATTATGTCACTCCATTAATATGTCAGATGTCACCTGTGATGGTGCTGATAACCTGTTTATTAGTTTAATGCATCCCCCTGTGTAGAAAAACTTTTGCCATCATGTTGTGTGATTGCTTCCTCTAAGCCCTTGTGTCAGTATTCAATAACACATGACAAAAACTTGGAATTTAGAATAGTTCGTGTAGGTTAAGGCTAACGTAGACCATGACATTGTTGCCAAAAAGCAGTCAGACTAGTTGGCTTAGTTGTTGGAACTAACGTTATGATTCTGAACAGGAAAATACAACTAACCTGCTTTCCTCATAGGCACCTCGTAAACAATAATTTTAATGTGCGGTAGCAATAACGCTAAGCGATCCTTCATGTTACTCTGTATAAAAATCGCGTTCCAGAGAGAGGAGAAGCCATTAGGTTAGGCTTTGCAATTTGACTTTAAAGTTCTAGCAATTTTTTAGGTAGGTTTAGGTTTTTCCAGGGGCATTGGGGCAGCAGTGCCTAATGTGGCAAGTCATTTCCTCTTGAAGTAATGTAACTTCCCACAGCGGCACAGCAATATGAAGCTGACTGTGATTCAACTTTATTAACCTAAGACATAGCCATAAAATCATTTTCTAATTAGGGCCTGTGCCAGATGGCCACTAGCCCAAGGTTCTAGCATATTTAGAGACAATAGGTTTTGTCATTTAGACTAGTTGCTGGTACCACAATCTCTCATTTACAACATCATTGTAAATTGAGTATTTGGTCATTATACTGTCCCAAAAATAATGAACATAAGATTTTTTGAGTTTTTAATTTTATTTGATTGCACATATTGTATTCGTCAAAGATCCCCGCAATGCATTGGAATGCTATTTACTGATATGTAGGCCATAAACCATAGATCCAAGATGCATGGGGTTATTTTGTTATTCTTGCTGTTTCTTGATACAAAGTGGAGAGAAGAAAGGGAGAAATAAGGGAAACAAGCCTGTGGCCCTGCACTCAGTCGATCCAAATATTGTGTCTGTCCTTAAAAGAAAAGAGTTGTAACCCCGCTGCCCCACACTACATGGATTGACAGGGCTGACAGGGACTGGATAGTGGTGGTAGAGCAGCAGAGGGAACAATCAGACAAAGGGATGTGGTTGAGATTCAAGGAGAACGAGGAGAGTATGGAAGCAGAGAGGACCGGCTCCATTTTCAGACGTTGCGATTGGTCTTGCATCGTGGCGGGTTCAATTGCGTGAAGCTGAGAGGTGAAAGATAATGGCATCAATTATAGCAGTGCAGCTGACATATTTGAGCAATCTCTGGAGAGCTGTAATTCTATGCTAGACTCTTGGTATAGTCATAGCTATCTGTGTCCAAGGAGCTATAGCCTAGCAATAGTCCATTTAACAGCCATAATTCTACACATTGTGTATTAGCCAGCATTGTAACGTAAGCTCAATGGTATTACACATTATGCCTAAAAGACCGTCTGTAAGGCTAGTAATAACAAAAATGGAGCAGAATTGTGGAGAGATAACATAGTTTTTATTGTAGCCTGTTTAGGAGGATATTACCAGCCAGCCATCATCACAAAGGTTCAGTATCTGGTTCAGCTGCCCAACAATCAAACTAAAACCTCTCCATTTTGACTCATATTTAGAGGAACTATGTCTGTTCCTTGTTTCTCATGGCTTATGATGCAAAATATGCAGCCTCAAATTAGCACGCAGAATAACTATTCCTAGTCTATGCTATGCAATTAGGCCTAGCTGATCTAAATTTCTTGATACTTTTTTAGAGGCCCACTGTCTTGAAAAGATGCATGTTATGTATAAAGGGTATATTTTTTAACAAGTGTTATGGAAATCTAAAAAGAACGTGGCTATTCCAATGCATTCACCTTTTTTTTCTAGCTTGTATGTGCTCATATGCTTATTATACATTTGTTGATCTAATGTCCTGGCTACTAACGTTAAGGTAGTTCAAGTGGCAAAGTGATCCACTCATGGATTGTGGATTAGTTGATACATTGTTCTTAAAGAGCTGAGCGGGTTTAGCTTTGTGGGGTCTGCGAGAGTCAGACACAGCCCTAATGAGTCCCCTGCTCTGCTGGCCTGCGCAGTGAACTCGGCACGCTAATAGTTTAATTTGGGCCTGCCTGTACAAAGAGCTGGCCTGAACACCTGCTCTCCCCTGCCAATAGAAAACCCAGACTCCACCATTCAGCCTTTTTTTTCAAAGGAATTTTTTAACAATTGTGAAATGGGACAAACCGAGCCAAGGTGTTGAATAGAGCACGTTTAGCCTATTGATGGTGAAGACGTGGCATGACAGTAATGGACGCGTAGATGCCTGTTTATCTCTGTTTACCTGCTTTTTTTACCACTGCAGTGTGGTTATGCTGGGTTATGGAGAATGCTGTGCTGGGCAATAGAGGATGCAGGGCTGGGTTAGGGAGAATGGGTTTTGGAGAATGCTAGGCTGGGTTAGGGAGAATGCTTGTTTGGGTTAGGGAGAATGCAAGGCTGGGTTAGGGAGAATGCTAGGCTCGGTTAGGGAGAATGCTAGGCTGGGTTATGGAAAATGCTAGGATGAGTTAGGGAGAATGCTGGCCTGTTTTTTTTGTCCCACTTAAAATTTGTATTGTGTGCTAGTTTACTTACCTCACACTTGTACATTTACAAGTTGCAGCCAATGAATTGTATGGATTTGAACCCATCCAGCCCAGCCCCTTCCAGTGGTCGTATGGGAAAGTGGATAAGGAGAAGATTTGAGAATGAGTAGGAGCTTTGGAACGTAGGCCCCTGTTGGGAAACAGCATACCTTTACCCTATTGTGTGTGTTTGTGCCTGTACATGCTCTTCAGGCCTTTAGAGAAAGACTGTGCATTATATAGAGCTTGTGTGCGGTGTACATAGCAGGCCTGTCCTCCTCTTGGTAGGTAGGGCCACCCGTGTGCTGCAGTGTGACAGGAATGGTCCCGAGTCGTCCCGTGGCGAGAAGGAAGAAAACGTTACTTTGAAGTCACGTTGAGAGCTGCTAAGTTAGCGAGCTATGCTTTGCGGGTTTTTATGACGACGTGCCCTTGGTTAGCTGTGCATGGAAAATGCTGGTGAGGGAGAGAAGGAAGCCGCGAGAGACAGCGCAAGAGGCTGAGGAAGTCCACAATCCTCCTGGAACCGTCGCCCCATCAGTGTGGTGAAGTGGAGTTTACAGACTTTATAAATAGCCCAAATTATAGAGTATACGTGGAAAGGGGCCAGACAAGTAAGAGATTGTCTACACACTTTTGTTTGTTTTCTGTTAGCCTTCACTTTGTCTTCATAACAATGCAGAATAAATACAACCATGTCAGGCTAATGATGATTTCAAAGGCTTAAGGTACCTATGAGAGGTGGTCATAGGAGGCACCATCACAATGTGGAATACAACATTTGTAGCAATGAGTCAGTTGAAAGGTTTTGTTAAGTTACTTTTAGACCTTGTTTTAGCTGGTTGTAGCTACTTTGTAGTCATTTCAATTAGCCTAACCAACCAGCCTGTTATCATTGTGTCTGGGGCTAAAGCTAGTGCTGATGTCCACTAAGAACCAGGGGCCAAACCACGCCTACCCCCTCACTACTGCTCAGCTTCCTGAGTGGAGCTGTCAGGAAGGGTGCTGTCTAGCCCAGTGAAACGCTAATGCGCGTACATTTCTGCCTTCCAGGTCATGTGACTTGTTGTTAGCTGAAGCGAGGACCTCTATTATAACCTCCCCTGTCATCCTATGTGGTCACAGAGCCTGGCCTTGGCTCACAGAAAAGTGTGGTGAGCAGGCCCTACCCTGGCTTTAGCCTGGCCAGGGCTGCAGTGCCCCACCCTTACAGGGCCACTAAGTCCCTGGGCCAAGGGAAAAAAGAATGTCCTGCTCCGGGCACCATAGCAAACCCTGCCCCTCCTCACAGCCAGCCAACCAGACCTCTTCTGCTGCTGAGTGTCCATCTTTTTAATGGTTTACTCACTCTATAAATGCCTGCATCCTTCTTCAAGTTGAGCGTTTCACCAATCTGTATATAGTCTGAGTATCTACATCTAGTCTGTATAACTGAGTCAGTGTGGTACCGCCGCAGGTCAAAACAGCGATGTGCAGTGACGACAGATCGACAGGGGTGTGCTGATAGTGCTTTGTTTGCCAATCGATATGTGTGGATGTGTCCTCCCTCTACCTTTGATTTAGCCAAAGGCTTAAGATCGGATTGGCTTGTGCTTGACTCCACAAAGTTGCCTTCAGTTATGTTTGTGTCTGCGTGTCTGTTTCATTCATGCTGCGCTAGCCCTATATTTTCCATATCGCAACCATCTGGAACCCAGGTTGACTCTAGGGAACGGTAAGTTGAGACTGGACTCTAGAGTAGTTTTGGTTACTCTGTACAACATGGACAGGCCGTAAAGAACCGGCCCACTCGTCTGTTCTCTCCTCCGTCTGGGTGAGGCAGGGGAAAGAGGGAAAAATCAGCCAGGCAAAGCCGCCGGGTGACACAACCTTCCCATTGAGCGTGCCAGGCAAGACGCTAGTCCGTGTGGTCCACCAGCCCAGCAGCCAGCCCTGGAGAAGAAGAGGAGGCAACTCACTGCCTCAGATAGGGGAAGGGTACACAGAACAGTATCGCAGTTGTGGGGCGCACACACACGACCTGGTAGCCTATGGTCCAAAGGAACCTTGTGTGATGTTTAAATTGAAATGTCAGGATCTCCGTTTGTAATGAGAGAGAGAGAGAGAGGGAGGAATAGATATGAATAATGTGGGAGAGACTCGGTAGGGCGAGGGATTGAAAAGAGCGGAGAATAAAAGAGGGGAGGTCGAGAGAGAGAGAGAGAGAGGACTCCAGCTGAGTTGGAGACAGACAGAGAGACAGACTGCAGTGATGGCTGAACAGTTGTGGTGAGTGACGAGAAGCAGAGAGAGGTGAAACGGTGGAGAGAGCCAGCACTGTGGTTTAACCCTCTGTTCCCTGTTGGCCCGTTAAGATCTGTTCTCCGTTCTGTTTGTCTTCGGTCTATTCTTACCTCCTCGTCTGAGGCAGTTCCCTGCTGAATGACTCCATATGCGAGTTCCATTTCATGGGGGGGGGTTACTCAAATCACGTGGATTCATAACCATTGAGGATGTTATATATCAGCGTTTGGCTCTGTCTGTTGTTTGTTGAATAGAACAGGCTTATGTTGGCAAGTATATAGCGTTCCATGGACTAGCTTGTGTGTTAGCTATTATGTTAATCAATCCCAGACCATTTCTGTGCTCTACTACTTATGGGTCCTGATTTAGTCTTTAAAAAGGACAATCTGTAGATTGTGTAGGATTGAAGCTTTGTTGTCCCCTCTAAGATGTTTAGAGCCACACCTCAGTGGGGTGTGAATGGGTCCAGCCACCCAAACATCATAAGGACAAGCCCCGGGGGAGCACGACTGCTGAAGGAATAGGCTACATAATCTGCACTGGGTTATACTACTGGGCTTTATCCCAGGCCAGGTCGGAGATTGGACAATCTCTCGTCATTAGTTCAAGCACACAAGCTCCTTAGGAAGCATGGCCCCCATGCTGTTATCTGGACCTGCCGTCTCTTCCTGTGCGCCTCCCAGATCTAGGCTGGCGCACTGGGGATTTTAATAAGAGGACAGTGTGAAACAGAATGGGGCCATGAGAGATCATCCTGTCATCAAAGCCCATGGGACTGTGACCATATGGGTCAATAATGTAGGCTAGGAGTTTTTAATGTTTAACTGTCATAGTCTACTTAGTAGTCCAAGGTCACATTTAGGTTTATCGAAAAAAGATGTGGGAGACTGCGTGTGTGTGCGTGTGCGTGTGCGTGTGTGTGCGCGCGCGTATTGCCTCTGTGTCTTAAGCAATACCCTAAGCATGAACTCAGTACAGTGTAGTGTATGGCTGCATGTCTATTCTGGTGCCACAATGGAGTCATGTGTTTGGGAAGTGTTTTCAGAGCGGGGTGGGCCACATGAGTGAGCGTGCACAATCTGCCCTCTGTCTGCTGGCCTGCCTGCCTGCCTGCCTCCACTTCCCCTTCTCTTCCTGGGGCCTGCCTGCAGCTGCCCCCCTCTCCCCCTCCCATACACACACACACACACACACACACTCAGCCTACCTCTTCAGAAGATATGGCCTCTGTTTTTTTTCCACTTTGCATCCCCCAGCTGTGTGCACGTCCTCAAACAGAGGATGTGTTTCCTCGCTAACCTGCGGGGATGCTGTGCTGTTGTTGTGGTCTGGTCTGAAACCACTGAACGTCAGGCAGGACTCAGGACTACTACTACTACTACTAGGACGGAAAGAGGTCTCCTTTCCATTCCGCAGTGTAATTTATGAGCATTTGGACTTGCAAAGTCAGCGTGCTCCAGACAGGGCTGGTCCCAGTGTAGTGCTATGTGACTGACCTGGGAACCGCCACTCTGGTCTGTCACTAGCAGGGTGGACTCGCAGACAGCCCAGAGGTCTGGCTTGGATTAGCCTGCCTCGGGCCGGCCTGCCTTTCATGGGACCGCTGCTCCTCGGGGTCTAGAGTTTCAGTTCGTCATCCCTCTGATTGAAGGAGTGACGACCACAAAGCACCAGCATCTCAGTACCTCTGGTTGAAAGAAAATCCCTAGCCCCGACCCCAGCCACTCAGGGCCAGGCTCTGGGGAGTTTGCAGGGGGGTGTTGTGTGAGATCCCCCCTGTGGGTCGGTGGCAGGGCGTCCGGAGTGGGTTTGAAGCGGCCTGGTGGATCCAGAGAAGCTGCAGGCTTAATGAGTGCAATCTGATCTCTGTCTTTGTGCGTCATGTTTGTGAGGTGAAGTTCTCCCCTCGGGACACAGAGAGCAGGCAGACAGACACAGGTTGACTGGAGGAGTCAGGCACTTAACGTACCTGACCGCAGCGGTTCTCCCAGTCCTACATGGGGACTCTCCCTCGTTCCTATTGTTGCACTCATGGCCGTTTGTTGTTTTGCTCTCTGGCTTTCTCCTCTCTTCCCCTCTGCTTTGTGTAGCCTGGCATCTGGACTGAGTTACTGGAGTGGTGCCACATGTGAGGCGGTGGGGGGTGGATGGGAGAGAGACATAGAGATGGACTAGATGGGGGGGGGGGGAGGACACGGAGGTCTGCGCGGGAGCTTGTAGCGGAGGCTGGGAGCAGGGTGACAGTAGGGGGGCCAGAGCTGGGAGGTGGACCGTCTACGGTTGTTGGATTACTGACCCGCTGTGAGACTCATAAAGACAGACTTTTATAGAGCGCTGGCTAAAATTGGTGTTGAATTCCCCCGAGGAGCTGAGGAGAGGCCGTATACATCAGGCCTCATTGCCAGACTGAGTCAGCTACGGGTATGGAGTCAGCGCTGAGCAAAGGCAATGGCTACTGGGTTACAGCCAACCATCTATCTCACTCTCAGACAAACAAACTGTGTGTGGACTGACCTGGAAAGACCTGTGTGTGGACACAGCGGGCTCCCAGCCATATCAAAGGAAGGGCAGTGGCTGGCTAATTGCAACTGATCGATATATGGTCATCATTTTTTCATGCTTTGGGAGATGGAAATCAATGCATTCTGTCAGATGACCCCATTGATTATCTGTAAGAGGATACTGGTAACCCTAATGTTTTTTGACACACAAATGTCACTGCAGCATTATGCCTCCACAGCTGTTAGAATTGAGTGATCTGTGATTCCAGGTTTTTGTTTGTGTGTGTGTGTGTGTGTGTGTGTGTGTGTGTGTGTGTGTGGCTCGTCTGCTGTATTATTTGGTGGTTGTACGCCGTCGCTGGCTCGAGTTCTCAAAGGCTCTTTCATCTCAGCCCACGCTAGCATGAATGAGATGAGGCTGATATCTGCAAGTCAAATGCAGTGGGGAATCCCTGCCGCTCTGCTCCTCTTTCTTCTCCCTCCTGCTCTTTGGAGAGGAGCAACAGATGCTCTTCAGCTCAGCTTTTATTGTTCATGGCTGACCAGGGCCCTGGTGACTTAAAGACAGCCCCTCCTCCTCCTCCTCCCTCTCGGTTCTGTCCCAGCCTGGCGTCTGCTGGATGAGTTAAGTCTGTGATAGACTTGTGTTGCTTCCTCTAACAAAGGCCCCGCTTTCTGTTCGTGGGAGGGCTCGCCTCCATTCAGGCCCACTGTGACCACATCTGCACTCCATAAAGAGCCCTGCGCTGATTTGGCACCCCAATCCGAACGACATCATTTCAAACGCACACACACATACACACTCATGCGCACACACACACACACAGACCTGACACACACACAGTGATTATAGCTCCCTCCCTTCGTAGTATCAGGGGGGACAATTCTGCCGGACTTGGCCCAGAGCCAGCCCCCGTTGTCCCCATTAGGGCAGCCTGTGGCTGGGCTGGCGCTGATGGATACCTCAATGGCCCCCGGCTCTCCTTTCCCCCAGGGTATAGGGAGAGAGATAGAGGTTTTTTACTGAAAATGAGAGATGGGGCTGGAACCAACATATCCAAGCTTGTCAGAGACATGCGGGATACAGTGGCTTTTCTCCGCTTCCCGAAATAGGATGTCTAGACTTAGGCCTACTCTCACAGGAAGCCTATAGTCACAGGGAGTGTGGTTGTCAGTTCAGCCTTTCTATTGCTAACTTCTCGTATTTTCATAGCTGTTGTCATCATAGGTCTATTACTAACCCCTGAACCCATTCCCTCTGCTTCACCATCAGTCGTTGTAATGCCACTCAACAGCCTATGACAAAGAAAAGGGTTGACTGTATCGCAACACAGGCACATCTGGGTCCAGACACCATGACATCACAATCCACTTCCTGTGGGTTGACCCTTGTTTTGTATGTGCGTGTTGAATCATTGGTCTGTCATTTGCTCATTCACTTCCTGTCAAGCACTTACCCTGCAGTGTGTCAGTATTATTCTCGTACTCTAGCACACTCTGTAAGGACACACCATTCAAACTGTTTCTTAAGAGGTAATAGTAAACATTTAAGAACAACTAGTCACATCTAGAAAGAATCAAACAGAGACTATGTTGGAGACAGGAGAATAGGTGGTCATCGCTCTCTCAACCGTACGGCCTTCCAGCCTGTGAATTTCCTCCTCTTGCCCGGGCGAGGGTGAAGACGCTAGCTTTTAATGGGACGTGGAGGAGGAAGAGGAAGAGTGTGAGGAAGAGAATTATTCCAGTAAGACTGTACAGTGGGTAGGCTCTTCTACCAGCGTCTGGCAGACTGTCAAGGTCTCCACATCTCTCCTTCTGGATACCATCTCGGATCAGCCAAGGTGATAAAGTTTGATTGCCAAACCGCTCTGTTTGTTTACCATTACCACCACATACTGAAGTGTGTATCTTTTATTGTTTTACTTGTCATTCCAGAAACAAACAAACTCTTGAGCTCTCAAGGTTTTGTTTTCCGCCTATTAAGCTGGTGTGTGTGTGTGTGTGTGTGTGTGTGTGTGTGTGTGTGTGTGTGTGTGTGTGTGTGTGTGTGTGTGTGTGTGTGTGTGTGTGTGTGTGTGTGTCTGTC
>JAVQIZ010132800.1:0-10248 GCA_036023535.2 Galaxias brevipinnis | reverse complement strand
CAGGAATATTTGCTAACACAATAATATATGGCCCTACATATTTAAAATGTTTAGCATATATATATTGAAACAATTACATTTTGGAAGTGTATGTCAATACAGCATTGCATTATTTATACCTTCTATTTTATTTTAATAAATTCCCTCATGCAGGAACCATATAATGTGATACTATAAATATTATGACATCTACATTTTCATTAATTATATTTATATATTCCTTTTACAATATCTACATATATGCATGTGCTAACCCCTGCCCTCAACTTGAGCTTTCACAGTTCCTTCTTGTCTCACCTTCTCTTTCTAATCACTCATCCCTCTCTTTTTATCCATTCTCCATCCCTACTCCCCTCTCTTGCTGAGGGTTGGCCTGTTGAGGCGTGTTAGCACACAGAAGGAGATCAGTGGCTGTGTTTTGTTGCCTCCACCTCCTGCCACGAACAACACACAGCCACACTGACGTCACTACCACTGTCAGCCAAGTCGAGCTCAAACACAACATTTGTAAGGTTTATGTATCTTGCAATAATGCAGGCTTAGAATGCAACAACGTGTCAGGGTATTAACAATAGACTAACGTGCGTGGATGAATATTACATAGTACCTTGTGTGTACCTTGTTTTGCAATAAATATATCATAAAGCAAAGGCCGATGGAGGGATCTCATTACGTCTTGTTGCAGTTGGTGCTGTGGTAAATGTGTGTTAGTTATTTCAAATCCTTAAATTTTTGCTTCAGGTTTCAATCTCTTGTTCTATTTGTAATTTACAATGTCCATCTCCAGTTTAACATTATAGTTTGAAATAGTATTGTTTTCATTCTTACAAGTGGGAAATTCATTCTTGCTTCCGCTGGAACTAGCTTCTCGAGGGTAAAAACGACACAACACTTTGATCCTATTCATGCTTCCTCATTTCAAATTTTACAACTTCCCTGTCATACAACTACCTTCCTCTTTCGTGTCAACCAACTGTTTCTATACATGTGAAGACAAAAACATAGACAGGGTTGTGTTGTCTAGTCAGTAAATCAAATTATGACAGAGAAACTAAGCCTGATGCATAAAATGAGATTAAATACAGAAAATCGAGTGGTTTCCAGTTGTTTAACTAAGACAAAGTCTGGACAGAGCCTTAAAATGCCCAGGCTCAGATGGGTTTTAATATCAATATTTATTAATATTGTTATATCTCTATTCATGCTTTTTTTTTCAGTGGAGACAGGGTGTCTGGGAACGCTACTGACTGTATGTGCTGTCTAGACTGAATGCTGTTTGTTTTGACCACTGGGAGGTGATAGTGGCGTGGCTGCAGCACTGGTGGACAGACTCCGGAATGGTTGAAGATATACTTGGCTCTGATGCAAGACAAACCGTAGGAAAGATCCTGATAACCAGGACACAACGTGCGCGCGCGCACACATGCACAAAGAAAGACACACACTCACACATGCAAACACACACACACACACACACACACATGGGTGCACTCACAATACACACGGACACAGCCAAACAATCCTCTTCTAAATATTTATGGCGTCGATGCAGCGGCGACCTCGGCTTTAGCTTGTGTGTTCTGATGGAGACTCCTTCACGCCTACTGGGAGGCCATGAAGGCCAGGCTTTGCATCTCCAGAGATAAGGCAGACATTTATACAGGTACTGCCCCAGAGAAATCGATCGAGCATTACATAAGTCAAAAGAAGTTTCACTGTCCTGGGGATAAAATGAAGGCGTTACTGTAAGATGTAACCGACTAGGCCTACAGCCGGTGGCGCTTTCTTATCACATCATCCTCGGAGCCATTGTCCCTCCCGGAGATTGTGTGAGAATTGTATGACTTGGTTCTAACTCTTATCAGGGCTAATCCTCACTAGGTCTGAGCTCCAGAGGCGTGACCGAGAGCTGCCTCTCGGTGCCCCAGCCCCCAAAACCGCTTTTCCACGCTCCTATCGCACAGCACCAGATGATGGAAAGCCATGGTCTCCCCTGGACCCCAGACCCCATATCCCTTTTTCTCTCACCTAAACTCTCTGTCCCCTCTTACAGACCTCGTCTCTGAGTAATTTTAGGTCCGTTTTTTTTCTTCGATGAAGGAGGGCTCAAATGAATCTCTTTGAAGTGGAGGGTAAGTGGGGTCATCCGTTAAGACCAGAGGGATATTCCGAGTGCTGGTCACGGGTTTGAAGGATTTCTTCCAAGCGTCAGATGAAGTCTGCATCACAAAAGGGCGGATAGCCATAGTTTATTATCTGTGAAGTAACAGGAGTCCTCCTCCTGTGCCACCACACATTAAAAAGCCAGACAGTAATAAACGCCTTGGTGCAGAGGCCGGTGTGTTGGTTTTATTACAGAGGTAACGATGGGGTGGAGGTGTTAGCAGTGTGGCATTCCTCCTCGTTATTCTATCCCTCCTTCTGCTCTTCAGTGCCATCCGTCTCTCATTCTGTAATCATGCGCTCGTGTTACAGCCATGTCCTTGCCGCAGTGAGGAGACATCATCGGTCATATCGATCATCTCTGATGTTCAGGGAGACATCTAGATTTATGGGATTTTTTCATAGTAGTGTGAGCATATTTTTCCGCATGTGGACTTTTGCCCTTTGCAATGTATTTGTGTTTATTCTATGTGTGAATGTGGGTATGGCTAGTGGCTGTGTTTGTGTGGCGTCGTGTTCATTTGTGAGTGCATAAGTGCGTGCATGTAGGTTGATTAACAGTTTTGTTGGCGAGATGGCTGGCTCAGTTATTTCCCCTTTCAAATATTTATGAGAGGTTGTTCTCTCTAATTTATGGGTGGCAGTCTGAAAGTACTGGAACCATTTCTCACCAGGCTGTTATAGTGAGACAAACAGAGAGAGAAGGCGAGAGCGATAGACAAATCGAAATGAAGAAAAGGAGAGAGAAAGAGAGAATGGTGCAAAACATATAGATAATAGACCAACTGCCTCAAACTGTATATGTATTATGCTAATTGTATGCTCTCTATGAATAGATTGCTTTCAAATTTAGATACATACTTATGAATCTAATATATGTATAGATGTATATATATGCAGTGAATAGTGGTGGCCGAGTGGGTGGGATTGCTATCTGGTGACCAAAAAGTGTGCCCTTGAGCAAGGCACTTAACACTAAAGTTACTTCAGGAAGACTGTCCCTGTAATGTTGCTTTGTATAAAAACGTCTGCTAAATGACAGTAATGTTGTATGTATCTAAATATTAGAGCAATCTATTCCCAGAGTGCATATAATATATAGTGGTATATAGTCCCTGTATAAATGTCCCTAAAATGTCCCTTTCTCTTTGATGTACAGTTTCCATGGAAGATACATCCCTACATTACTGTTTTGTCAGTTGTTTGGTAGACTGAGATAATCATTAGATAATAATGATTTTTGACTATCGACACGGCACAATAACAAAAGTAGGATTCCACAACAGTTTCACCCTAACCTCTGCTGCAGCTTTAAAATCACAGGTTATTAACTAACTTTGCCTTTGGAAGGTTTCAAAGCTCCCTACTGAGTTTCTGCGGGCTCGTGAAAAGGAGATTTTTTTTTCTGAGGGGCCGGCTGCTCGTTTGGCAGCCCTCCACGCTCTGTGTCTTCTGGAATGTTTGGCGGCGGTGTGGGTTACATCATGTAACAAGGGGTCCTGTGTGAGGGATCTCACACTGGGCCCTGTGGCCGTCCACAGGAACAGATGCACATGGAGGTACGGCAGACGTCCATCAGCACCACATCTGCAGCCTAATCTGCGCTAAAGCCCTCTTTCTCCTCCAGGAAAATTCCCCCGTAGCACCACACTTACCAGTGATCATAGTGTTTAGTCGGTATCCAATCTTGCCCTGGACAACTTAATGTCTGAGTCTCTTTAGCATTATGGTTATTTTTTTTTGTTCAAATGTTTCATACTTAAAAATTAAAACAACAAATATTAGACAGGGAATTATTATTAAGTTATTTCTCGACGAACACTCGACTTTTTTCATCTTCCAGTAAACATATCCTTCAGATATAGGATTAGTTGTATTGTGTGAATTCCTCTAAGTAACCTAATCTTTACTCTTTGCATGAGGTTGTAAATTCAGTCATATTTATACCTAACGGCGTTAATCGTTTGGAGAATGGAATTATAACAAGTGGGGTCAAGGAAGTCAGGAGGGAGGATAAAAAAGATGAAAGTAAATTCATGAAAACCATGCTTTTGTGTCTGATCCAATTGAGTCTTCTTTATCCAGTGAGTCAATAAACTCATGGAGGATTAGTTGTATTAAAAAAAAGATCCTTTTAACTGTTCATATCCAATAGTAATATATTATGGCTTTATTTTCAATGCCGTAATATTAGATTGGAAGTGGACAGCAGGACAGATTTCTTTTTGGTATCTACTACTTCTGGGCTAATATTCAAAAATTGCAACAAAAAAAAAAACTGCACCCCAACTGCATTTAAATTTCTAAAGAAAGATACTGCACTATAAAGACTGCAGCGTGTCTGTGTTTGTTGAAGTGCTGGGGGTCTTGTGACTCTATCCACTCCTCTTTGTGGCTTTAGGCGCTTCATGCCCATGCAAAGCTGTGAGGGGTCGCTATCCCTCTCAACAACAGCCTCCACCCAGGGAATAGAGGTAACAGTAACGAGCGTGGCCAGGGCATTTTTTTTCTCTCTCCGCCCTCCTGCGGGGCGTGCAGACGGCCACGGTCGTGCCTCTCGCAGAGAAGCCATGAAGAAGACAAATGGGGGGAGCTCCAAAGCCCCAGATGGCCCCTTGTAATTATGTATATAGGTCAGTCATGCATCAATACAGCAGACAGATTTAGCAGAGCCCCCAATCCCATTGTTCATATATCAACAAAGGGGAGCCATCTAACAAGCCACTGCTAGAAAGCGTCCACTGTAGGGCCTTCACTGAGACCTCGGCAACGTCCTTGCAGACGAGAGGAGACCCAGAGGCTGCTGCCGGACAGGAAATTATGTCATCTCCTATTGTTCAAGGACATGGAATTTTTTTCTCTCTCTCTTCCTGTCAAACTTGTAGGGGAGCTTAATTGGGCAGCAGACATATCGCCATGCTTTCAGTAGATGCCTTCATTTAAACAGGATGAATACTGCGTCTAATTATCGTCTCGTACCCACACGTTTTCCACTCCAGTGAATTAGCATTGGGAGGCTGCCTGATTATGCGCACAATAAATTAGGGATGAAAATACAGTTTTGAGGTCACGGCACCCTGATGGGAAAAGGCCACCGTGCAATGATTTATAATTCAACCATGTGTTGGCCTCGAATCAGCAGCAACATCATGATCAATAGAAATAATACACCCCCAAAAACAGCTATAGTAACACTGGAAACTTGAATGTTTTGAGGGTTTTTCTGAGAATAACAGGGCAATCATGGCCTGGCACAAAAATGCCAGCTCGGGACACATTTGCATGAACACACATATACACACACAAACACGTGTCAAACCTGATAATGACTTGTCCGTGGCCTTGCCCAATGCCTTGTCCCATGTCTGACCCTCTTAATGAGACAATTCAAAATTAAATATACATGTAATACATGTTTTCCTTTCCTTAGATTGAAAGCAAATGACGTAAAAGCAGAGTAAGTAAGGGAATTCAGTCACTAGTTTTCTTTCAATTTGTCGCACCTGTACGTAAAAAAGAAAATTATTATGAAAGGATGTTAGTGTAAAAACTTTTTACGAGCAACACAAAGAGGTGGTGCTTTAAAAAAGAAGATGTAAGTGTAGTGTTCATGGATGTGTTGTAGTGCAGCCAATTTAAGTTGCAGGGTTTGGCCTCATACTGCTCATCATGGTCCATTCTTCATCTGCTCCTTCATTATTTTATAATAAACAGTCATCCAAATATGAATGTTCAGTGTTGCATGACCGCATCCAGCCACCACTCCCTACTCCAGGGTACAATAAATAACAATTCCCTGATGGAGCCATCTCAAGGATTTTTCCCACTTGGCAGTCTGCAGCTCCATTGTCCCCCCGCTGAAAACAACTGTGCTGTTAAAAAATTAAATTGAGCCTGAGAGGCTATTTATTCCCCCAAAGTGTCTAGCTCTCTAATAATGTGTTTTTCAGTAACATCACTATCTTGTCTGTTCTATTGGCTATGTTGAGATTCAAGTGGTTTAGTGTTTACGGACTCAGAATGTAATCCCACAGTGTTTATTTGACAACAAGAGGCCCAGCAAGTAAGAGCATTACCCAGTCTTTGCCTACCGTATAGTTTACAGTCCAATGTCATTACATGGTGATTGCCTCTTATAGACTGTTTGGTCGCCAGGCCAGTTTGCCGGAGGGATTACTCCTATTTGTGCTCCGAGACCTTTGACATCACACGGATGATCCTGCTTTCTGTCTCTTTGGTCAGAAATATCCCATAGGGTCATTTTACACCTCCCTTGAAGCTTCGTGCCACAAAACAGCTTACCCTCCCTTGCCTCAGACGGTAGTGAGGTAAGTTTATAAAAAAAAAATGTTTGGGACCCAGCGGTTACGACACTGAAATGTTCCTGTGACTGGAAATGCTTCACACATTCAGTGTAGCTGTGAGTCAGACGTCGTGCATGCGGCACACAGCAGCGAGAACCTTGAGCATTATCGTCGCTGGCACAATGCCTTCCAAAACAAAACACTTCAGCTAGAATAAGACATGGGTTAGCACCGACTGTTCTGTCTTGCTCAAACGGTGAAGTTTACAACAAATGGAGTGCCATGGTCCTGTGATTATGCTCCGGTAGCAGTACACAGCCAATAGGATGGGACTAAAGGTGTTGCTAATGGATGGGAGATAGAGTTGATGAGTAGCCCTCACCAGAGAGAGAGATCTGAAATAGAGTTTAGTACATCCTACTGAAATGTTTCATCGTAGTTCATAGTTTGTTTTCATATCGTTGACACAAATGCACAGTTATAAAAGAAACCATCAGACCTCATTCATGATATGTTTTACAACCATTTTGCCCTGGCTTTCAATCAGCACCTTTGGCTGGTTAGGGGGTGATTACAGACGCACAGTAGTAATCCACCAGATTTATGTCAGCTTCAATGAACTCCTGGTACATGACCCCATTAACCCAGACACGGAGACAGCCAAGTTAGCACCTCAACCCGGTTACCTCGGCCTCTTTACAAGAACTGTGTGGGGGGAAAAAACAGGTCTTCTTAACAGGTCTTCTTAACAGGTTCTCTGCCCAATTCGACTTCATTTATAAAAGAGTTGGGGTGTAGTACAGGCAAAGGGCAACACCGTGACAAGGCTTTCTAGAGAGCACTCGCTCTCGCCCCGCTCATATCTTCGCCCTGTCATATCTTCAGGGTGTTACAGAGACACCCAGGGGTGCTTGTCAACCAGCCGGTAGTTCTGGTAATTACTTGCTCCTCGCTAATTGCGTTGTAAACCCTCGGCGTCTCGTCACCCTACTCTGCCCCTAAGTCGGCTCCTCATTCCTGCTGCCTCACTACACACTCTCAGGAAGACCCTTTTGATGTGGGAATTAAAAGTGAGAATGAAAATTATAAATAATATTCAGAAGTAAATATTGTAGAGGAAAATTAATATGCTAGTCAAGAATTCCACTTTTAAGATTACCCTGAGGATTTAGAACTGTAGTGGCCATGTTACTATTCACTATTTATTTTTTCTATGTTTTTTTTTTTTTACACTATCTGAAATATTTTTGGGATTGTGCACAAGGCCTACTCCCCTCTGTAATCTCTGGATATCCAATAAGTATACAATGTTCTGTTGGTTGATATTTTGTCGATGTCAAACAAATAATTAATTAAATAATTAAGTGCCCAAGAGGTTCGCTGATTGCGTAATACATCAAAGGGTGGTGTCCCATTTAATCTCTGCATCATTATAGCTAATTTGGTAGACAGTCATTGCTAGCGTAATAACGTTGATGAGAATTGCTATATTTCGTCCTAGACTGCACGTCCAGAATATATTAGTAGGTCACCAGTACTGCATACGTGGATGTACCCTGGTATATTAACTGCTCTAGGCACCATTTATGTTGACACCAAAGTCTGAATGGATTAATTCCTTCTGTGAGGTATGTTGGCAATGACCTAAGGTTGCCCTTATCTTCTGAATGAGTCACTGCTAATTAGCATCACCTGCTCTCATCAGCAGTGGAAAAGGATAGAAAGATGTCCCTCTGTTACATAATTCATATTTAGATTAACAATGAACTGCCTTAACTTTTTATCTATTTATTTATGTATTCTTGCACAAACTTTATTTAATAGCAATGTTTTCAACGTAGTCAATGTGATTCGGGTTCTCTCTCCTCCTCTACTGTTTTTTTCATATCACATTTTGGTTTGGCCTCTATCCTAAATGATGAATAGGAGTCTTTACCTGCCCTTGCAAAATGAGATCTTCAAGCTTTTCTGTAGTAAACAAACAGTGTTATTGAGGTTAAATTGAATGTGATTGATCGGAACTCAAAATAAAAGGATGTCTTGAGTGCTGCTCATATTGGAAATTATCCTGGAGATTACCTCAGGCGATGTTGTGAAACAACAAGCTGTTTCACATCTGTGGTCATTTCAGAGAGCAAATAATCAGGGAGCAACTGTTGGTGATCTAGCTTGAATGTGACCAGAATAACGAGCTGAATCGTATGTCTTCATAGAGAATGGCAGCATTTAACTGTTTTGTTTCGTAAAGTTTTATAGCTTTCATCTTTCAGGATCTGAACAAAACAAGTTAAATGGTACTATCATTCTTATTTTGACACTGACATCAGCTTCCGACCCTTTTAAAAGTATGACCCTTCAAAGGTCACCCTGGTGTTGTGTATTCTGTACGTGGTCCACTTCACATAAAGACATCCATCCACTTATTTATGTGACTCAAATGGTTGATGAATCAGAATCTGCTCTTTAAAAGGGTGGAGATGAGGTCATTAGAATGATGGTCTGCAGTCAGACCCTTCACTGGAAAGTCGTTTATCATTTATCATAAGAGCTTTCCAGGGTCAGCTGATTTTCTCTTACAGTGTGACTGGATGCATCGGTGACCGTGTGGGAGTGATAAGAAACTCTAAGTATGTGGAAATTAAAACAGAAACAATTAAAAATATAATTTAAAGTGTAAACTATAAAAAAAACTGTCTCCTTGTTGATAGTTTATAAAATGGGGAAACTTTATGTTGGTTATGTACAGTTAAGATTAAGTGTTTAATAGGTATGCAGACCTTTAAAGTATCACCGTAATCTTTTAAAAATAAATAAGTCAATAAAGAAACAAAGGAATACATAAGAAAATGGTCAAAAATCCTCGATTTCTTAGAGGAGTCCTGCTAAAAAGACTTTGTCAGGGGTTCCTAGAAGTTATTAGTCATGAGAGCATGTTAATTTCTGACACGTTTGCTTTGGGGAACTGAGCTTTGCAAGGGTCGGCAAGGTACTATCATGATGTCACCTATTCCTGTCTGAGGTCACTTTCAGAGAAGTCAGAGTAAACTGGTATGTTATGTTTCTTTTTCCACAGCAGCTGCCTGTTTCTCATTCATATACTACAGCATGTGACCTAATCTGCAACTGCCAAAGGCCTCACAAAACGAATGCCCCACCCATCCACACACACACACACACACACACACACACACACACATTCACACTCAACCATTCCAGAGATCCCCAATGCATTTATTCTGTCCATGGGCAAAAACCCCAAACTGAAATCTATTCACATTCAATCTATAACTAACCCTATGGACAAAGTTTGAAATATACCTCCACTTTTTAGTCTGAATCTGAATCCTAATTGCAAGCTGCCAGAATCATTATCCTTTTTTATCAATCAGGGTACTTTATGTATTATCCATTCAGCTCCTTAGAGAGACACAGAGGAGAATTTCTCTCCAATCAGCCACCCGGAAAGCAGCAACCTTCTCGCAGCATGGTTCAAATTGAAGAGCTAAATTACCCGATTCAGGGCTCTCCCCTCAGCAATCCACCTGACTTCTTTTCCAGTTAAACTGTTTTCTGTGGGAGCCCACCTAGCAGGGCCGATAGGCAGCATGCCTCCGACTGATAGCAAAGAGCACCATGCCCTGACTTCTCTTAGAGGTTGTCCCTGTCATATTCCAACAGTACATCTCTCTCTCTCTCTCTCTCTCACTCTCTCTCTCTGTCTGTGGGGGGGGGGGGGGGGGTGGGGGGGGGGGGGGGGGGGGGGGGGGGGGGGGGGGGGGGG
>JAVQIZ010132719.1:0-11712 GCA_036023535.2 Galaxias brevipinnis | reverse complement strand
ACACACACACACACACACACACTCCCCCACCCATCTGACTCTGCTTAGTCTCAGGTACATGTTTGTACTGTAACCTGGCCTTATGGGTGTTTAACCAGTGTGCAACATGTAGGCCCACTACTATTGCCAGCTCACATCTCACCTCCATTTCCTCTGTGGCTGTCCTACAGCTATCGCTACGACCCCTTTTAGCTCGCCGTCTGCAGGGAAGGCAAGATGTGTTTGGCAAGCTGGATGTATATTTAAAACGTGTTTGTGCCTTCATTTTGCCAGCGTGGGTGAGAGGTGCATGGCTGCATTGCGTGCTGGTCTGAGTGCCAGTGAGAGCAGAGCAGTCTGTGTGCGTTTGTAGTATGCACATGTGATACTGGTGGTGGTGGCAGTTGATACGCATGCAGTCTGTGAGGTGAGGAGGTGCGATTAGCTCAAACCCCCACCCCTCCTCTTTCTGGTTGAGGCTACACAGCTCAGTCAGACCCAGACTGAACAGAGGCCCTACGCATGCGGCTATTGTCTTTTAATTAGTCTGACAATATCCCCACAAAGCACTGATGTCCTAATCATATTAGTGCAGCAACACTAAGCGCTTCTGTTCCAGTCAGGAAAACACACAAGCCAAACGCAGGGTTTTCCCGCCAACCATACAAATCCAGTCTTTTCGTTAAGAGGTTGAGGAGGCCAAGAATATATGGTCAAATACATTGCTTGTTTTTGTGGAATTATTAGTTTTATTCTGCGCACGCAGAATTCTTTTTGAAAGCAAATGTATCAGTATGCATCTATGCAATTATACGTATATCTACCTGTTTCCTGCTCTACAGACACTTTCAAACCAAACGTTGCTCTGAAATGTCAGCAAAAGCCACAGGTTGAAATGAACCTGTTTTCTGGTTGACGTTCCCTGTTATCACCTTTCACTGACAATGTACCGCTTCCTCTCCACACATCAAGCCACACATCAACATCATCATCTGCATATTAACTCTAGCCATTCCTTTGACTCTGACTACTCAGGCATCACCACATCCCTGACATCTCAGGTATCACATGCATACAATGTATCTGTTATTCCTTTATAGGAAATACTTAATAATCGTACGCCTTTAAGTTTGTTATGCTTATCTAAGTACAGGAGTAAAGTCAGCAGTTTGCCGCCAAGAAATAATAATAAAATAGTAAAAGTAAAATATCATACATGTAATACCCCTTTAATGATTTACATTAACTAGGACTGTGATAGTATAATGGTTGAGCTCTCTCTTACCCAGCACGGTCTCCAGAAAGCTCCAGGAGCTCGATCTCATCCGGGCCCACCTCATCTATCCCAGAGTGCCTCTGGGAGACGCCACAGCATCCCATGGCAGCCAGGGTGTCTCACACAGACCTACGGCCCACAGCCAACACACCGTCTGCCCCAGAGCTCCTCCCCTCCACCCTCCACCCCCTCCCTCCCTCCGTCTGTCTGTCTGTCGGTCTGTCCGCACAGGGGGGGTGGGGGGTATGTGACACCAAGGAGAGGGGCGTCAGATACCGAGGCTGTCGTTGAGAACCTCTCAGGTCCCAGCGATCCTTAGAACCTGTCAAAAGGAGAAGGTAGACTAAGCCCCGATGCTTAGAGGATCCGTGGGGTGAAGATAAGATGGTGGAGTCACAATGCACTTGTTTCTTCCTTCCTGACTGTATTTCTGTGCGCAAACGCTGTCAACCACACAACTTCCTCTCTGCCTGTTGCTTCAGTATGAAATCCAACAAGATGATTCTGTTTTTTAAAGTCGCCGTAGAACTATAAGAAAAACCTACAAGACCAGTCGCCTTTTGTGAGCAATATACTGCCAATATTCTGTACTCTTTAAGTATTCTGCCAATATTCTGTAATAAGTATACTGCCAATATTCTGTACTCTTTAAGTATACTGCCAATATTCTGTAATAAGAATACTGCCAATATTCTGTACTCTTTAAGTATACTGCCAATATTCTGTAACAAGTGTACTGCCAATACTCTGTAATAGGTTTATAACAGTATTCTGTAATCTTTAAGTATTCTGCCAATACTCTGTCGGTGATGTCTAATAAACGTTTTGTCCTTTTGCCTTTCGACCAGTGGGCTTCCCTTTGGAGAATGGTGTAGATGAAGCAACTGATGTCAGATCTACGTAAAGACGATCCCACCTAAGCTGCTGTTGTAATCCCTGTCTGCACGTGCAACACCAAAGCAGACACAGGAAAATGAGACGTTTCAAAGCTGAGCAGTACAGGGCTGCCGTAATAACAACAAACCACAGCTAAAGCTGAATTGCAGGTTGTGTATGGAGCAATGTGTGGCTGGCTGGGCCGGCCTGAGGTTAGGTCTGGGTGGACGTCAACACCAACTCTACACCTCATTATACACATTGTTACTGTCAAACCTTGTGTTCAGAATTGCTCGAGATTTATTCATGTTTCACTAATCAATGCACAGGATAACGTTATTTAATTCCATAAAAGCAAACTTTATTATCATAGGTGACATGGTCAGGTGCTTTTGTCTGACGTCTAGCACGGGCCAGGTATTGTCTGTCAACATAAGCCCTGTCTTAGCAGACTGTGCTGACTCAGTCTGCGTCCATGTCACCCCCCACAATCCTCCGTCTTTGGGTCTCTCTGCGAGCACCTCCCTCCTCTCCTCTCTCCAGACATGTTACCCCCTGACTGGGGTCGAGCCACTCGAAGGCAGCTGGGCCAGAGCATGCTGCAGTAAGGTGGACCCAGCCTGGCGTGTGCGACCTCCGACCCCTGCGTGCGGGTCATGCACAGATTGGCCAGGTCGGTGGGAGGGGGGCCGGAGATACACTGGACCTCGGGGAGAAGGTTCCTGGAGCGCTGGTGCCACGTGCACTTCCCCAGCCTCAGCTCTACCCGGCTCCTCTGGGACTTAGTGGTACGGAGACTGGACGGGTCTACAGGCCTGGGGAGGGCCGGCGCTTTGGACAGACTGGAGGACGAAGTCAATGCCGCCTGATGCGTTGATAGATAGTCGTTTGTGGTGGTTGACGGATTGATACTACAGCCTGCCTCTTTGCTTGTAACGGATTCCACTGTAGTCACAGACGTGTCAGACATTGCAATGGACACAGGAAACCCCTTTGTCTTTCTCCCAAAACTTAATCTCGTTATGACTTCCTCTTTTGCCACAGGCTTTTTGATGGGTCTTTTACGGGGAGATGCGCTGATCGGTCTCTGGATTCTGCCCATGCTTGCCCCTCTGAGTTTGCTGGGAGCCACAACAGGAGATACGGGCGGCTCGCCATCGAACAACAGTAGGAAATCTTTCTGGCTGGTCAAAGGGAGGATTCTGAGGCCACAACGGCACTTATTGAATATCTCTATGGCGATATCTGAAAGAGAGAGAGAGAGAGGTTGAGGTGTAAGGGCTATATCTAGAAGGGAGATAGATGTTTAGCTGTAAGGGCTATATCTGGAAGGGAGATAGATGTTTAGCTATAAGGGCTATATCTGAAAGAGAGAGAGATGTTGAGCTGTAAGGGCTATGATTGGAAGGGGGATAGATGTTTATCTGTTAGGGCTTTAATCGGAGTGGAATATGAACACATCTTCATTCTAACAATGAAAAGGACAACAGAAAAGGGCACAGGTAAAAAATAAATAAATAAATAAAAATCCATCTGTGGGATCTTACATGGTTACAGGGAAGACATTTAGACGAAACGTGTTTTTAGGCCTTATTGTTGATCAGGTGTAGGGAGTGCTCTCTCACCTAGAGTTTCCACTACTGTAAGGGGGATCACCTCCTTTAAGACCTCACAGTTAGTGTGGAGAGCGGGGTTGCAATTCATCTCCAACAGCCACACCTTTCAAATAAAAAAATAAAATGTATTTGTAGAGCACATTTCATACACGCACATACATTTCATACACATTAACGAGTTAAAAAATTAAATTTATATTTTTTTATTAGGCCTCCATAGGCAATTCAATGCTTTGGGATGCACAATACAGTAGATGGTAGTTTGGTTTACACTCTTTAGGAGGTAATTTAAACATGCACAAACAAGCATGTAAGAACTTCGTTGGTCAAAGGCCGTCCACACACACACACACACACACACACACCTTGAAGTCTTCATCGATCAGGAAGTCACAGCCAATCAGGTCGAAGAAACCAAGTTTACATACTAGCTTGGATTTGACGGCGAAGAAACACTGCGTCATAATCTGCTGCATTCGCTTCTAACGAAAAGAGAGTACGAGAGGAGCAAATATAGTGAAATATTAACACACACAAAAAATAAGACGAAAACATTCCCCTAAGGAATTAATTCAGTGAGATCACCCGATGTCTTCAATTAGGTATGCAGCAACAACAATGCTTCGATAATTGGTCCATGAGGACCTTTCTGCAATACCCACTTACGGCGAAAGTACCCAGCACCCAATCTCTTGGCAACCCCTTGGCAACGGCCAACTTCTCGTTGACGTACGTGTTGAATCTCTCCATGGACCAGACCGTTTCCTCCTTGAGAACACTGTACATAGGGTTCTTCTTCTGCATGTACTGCGAAGAGACAGACAGCAGGGAGAGCAAGTGAGCCACCACCAGACATTACAACGTGCTGTGTAGCGCAATATTTAAAATACATTTGAGTTAAAAGCCCTTTTCAAAACACCCAAATCGGCCTACACTTCACATAGCAGTACATAAAACATTGAACTAAATAAAGTAAGTAAAAACTAAAGAGAAAAAAATCAGACAGAGACACAAAACAAGACACGTTATCCGTTATCAGTCCGCTGTGCTTACTTTGGATATTAAAACAATAGCAGCACGTCGAGGAAGTAAATCAGTTCAAAGAATGCAATAGAAAAGCCAAAAGTGTATTGGCACTAA
The DNA here is from genome assembly GCA_036023535.2 of Galaxias brevipinnis. Taxonomy (NCBI): domain Eukaryota; kingdom Metazoa; phylum Chordata; class Actinopteri; order Galaxiiformes; family Galaxiidae; genus Galaxias; species Galaxias brevipinnis. Next base: position 6,825 of record JAVQIZ010132719.1, on the reverse strand, counting down.
GAAAAATATAAGGAACAAACTGAGTCAATTAACAAGTTAGACATCCATCAATGTCCTTGCTGTGAGTTGACCAAACTTATTAGGCCTGTAGGCCATAGTTGTAGTGTACAGCAGTAGTTAAAAGACTAGCCCATATGGATCCTGTAACCTGAGAGTCAAATAAGGTCATAAGTTTTCTGACTAAGAAAGATTGTTGTTTGATCCAGTTTTGATTTATTTAGACATTAGGTCCTGTGGTGACTTTTTGACAACCTTATTTAAAAAAAAATGCGCCAATTACTACATTTGTGATTCAAAGTAATAAAACCATTTATGAATTTTTAAAAAATCATAATGAAAAATAAAATCCCATAAAACGTACTTGATTGGTCAAATGGGCAGAGAGGTTGTTTGAGTTGGGGTCATACAGATCACATGTCAGTCTTACGTATCCATGGCGAAAGAAAACCATGTAAGGTGCGGTGCAGGCGATGAGGAAGTAGGAACGCACATCAAACTTCCTGCCCTTAAGGAGAAGAGGATTCTGGATATACCTATATGCACATTCATTATTTATTATTTCCTGTCATCAAGATACATCTTTACATCTTTCTGAACACTGGAACTGTTGTGGTTACTGCTAATATGTAAATATATTTTTGTTGGATTAGTAGCATTTAGTTCTTGAGACCAGTGAGGACCCACCTTTGGATAATCCTCGCCTGAGGGAGACGGAAATGCATCTTCTGATTGCTCTGGATTTCTTCACCGAGCTGCAGCTTCAGTTTCAGGCTGGCGATTTCCTCCTGAGTCTTCAGCAGGAAGATGCCTTTGCCCTGGTTCAGTCCTGTGGGCTTACAGATCCACACGCTGCTCTCCTCAGCACTCAGACCTGGGAGGGAGGGGGGAGGGAGGGGGGGAGAGCGAGAGAGAGAGAGAGAAGGAAAGGTGGGACACATCACAGAGGTTTATTTTATTCAGTACTATAGGTTTGACCTGGCCTAACTCTCTGCTGTTTCACACACTGAGACTGGATGGAACTTATCTATGTGGTTGGGTTTGTTTGTGTTATCTCAGAGGTTTTCACCTAACGATCTCACACAGGTGCCTTTATCTTTTCTGTTTGTTGACATGGTGATAAGTTCTATCATATAGGCTTATGACCGCTGCCCTGTTGCTGTGGAAGTGGCCTGTGTGTCGGTTGGCAGGGAGCACACACAGATGTTGCACCTTAACCCGGGCCGTCTGCTACAGCAGGAGCAGTGTGCTGGTCTCAGAGACTGACACAAAGCCTACTCGTGTTGCTACAACTGTTTTAAGGGCTCCAGGGAGGGAGATTGTAGGTGCATGCTTGTTGAGCATGTCTAGTCTCTGCCCATCCCTCTGGTGACTGGTTTCCATAGAAACCGCAGGTTCCTTTTGTGACACTGGCTAACCAACAGAGGACAGTCAACTTGGAAGTAATAACAAACAAACATGTACCTGTGCAAAATATTAAATGGACACTCTTAATATTCAGTGTCTTTTTTGTGGGGTGAGGCTCTATTTTCTGATTTTGTTACTTCAGCTCCCTCTTAGAATCTTGTCTGTAATGTTAGGTGGGAAATTGCATAATCGTGTTTGTAAAAGTGTTGTCATTAGAATGTGGTCATGAAATAACACTGCATCGTGTTTGTAAAAGCATTGACATGATTTCTACCTTCCTGTTGAGCAAAGAAGGCTTCTCGCTCGTCTCTCAAATCAAGGCGGAAAGTGGCAGGGAAAAAATCTTTCATTTTCAACCTCCTACAAGGAAGGAAAAAAACTTGCATCAGCAATAACATTACATTTATACATGTTGCATTTTTTATAAAAGTTGAACCAAAGTTCATCTTCCACAAAGCACATTTCATGCTGAGTAAGATGTGTTTATGTTGGTTTATCTCATTCTAGGTCAATGGTTTGGAGCTAAAGTACTGCAGTTACACATACAGCCAGTAGGGAAAGCAGAGACAAATGTAAGACGAATGTACCGTGGCGTTGGTTATTAATCCCACTTTCCTAAGTTTCCCAACTTCCCTAAGTTTAATAAAGCTAACTAATGCTCCACCAATTGGAATGGTAATACTGTACATGCATTATTTATGTATTTAGCTTTGCTTTGGGTATCACACACACACACACACACACACACACAGCAGCAATTTGTCACCTCAGTCCCCGGCCGTGGTTGACTTTGCAGCTAACACGTTCATACTCCCTGAGACTGCTGAGGAGGCCGATCTTATTGGTCAAAACCTTGTTGTTGGGAATCTGGTACAGCAGCTGTTCTCCTGGAGGTGAACAAGTTACAAGCAGAGCTAGTGTCTATTGGTTTAGTAATGCTGCCATGATAAACATTACAATCCTCCTTCTCCCCAGCAACGTTTTCCATCTCCTCCTGGAGGATCCCGAGGCGTTCCCAGGTTAGATGAGCTACATAATCTCTCCAGCGTGTTCTGGGTCTACCCCGGGGTCTCATACCAGTAGGGCATGCCCAGAAAATCTCCTAATCAGCTACCCGAACCACTTCATCTGGCTCCTTTTGACACGGAGCAGCGGCTCTACTCCGAGCTCCCTCCAGATGACCGAGCTCCTTAACCTATTACCTCTAAGGCTGAGTCCAGCCAACCCTAGTTCCCAATCACACAGCCAATAGTAATCCTGAGGTAACAAGCAAAAAGGATATTCTTTACTAGTGGATTGTACCTTCTTTGAAATGGAGGTAGGTCATTGGAGATCTGGTCTCGGTCCATTTGAGTTTAAAGTCCTCCCGGTTCTTTTCGTAGATCCTTCGCCACCCACGGCTCTCGCAGTACAACGTCACACTGCAGCAGAAAGGCATAGATGAACAGCCATAAGAAATCATAAGCCTGCCCCATCTGAAACCACTGTTCGGTCGTACATGGAAGGGGAATACTAATTCTAACACTTTTATACTTTAGTTATATATAACACCTAATAACACTAATTCTTGATGAAATGCATCTGTTAGATGTGATTCTTTGTCTTTGAAAGGTGAACCTACATGGGGGCCCCATTCGTTCCACCGAAGAAGTAGAAGGGTCCGATGCCTTTGTGTTCGTCTATCCGTCGTTCCCTGTCCCTTTCTGGGCACGACGCCGCCACCCCACCCCTGGAGGAAGGCCTTCGCTGCAGGCAGACTTCCTTCACACCTGATCAGAGAAATTCAGTTCTGTAAGCTCCACAAAAACACCATATTATACATTATTCACTTTCAGGCAGTCATGAAAATTAGGGTACTTGCCTGGATTTTATTTAGCTTATCTTTTAAAATGCATTAAATGTTATCTTACAGAGAAGAAATCTCAATATTTTCTTCAATAATTTTCCCATTAATATTTTTGCCACAATATATTCAGAATATATTTTCACACCGATGTGCTCTCTATGATGTCATTATGTCATCGATATACTTTAAAACATATTTATGACCCCCATAGGGTTAATAGAAAGCAGACCATGGCTGTGAATGCAAGTCTACAGTGTTCTTGACCTATAGGGGGCGCAACAAGCAAGGCAAGGCCCACTTTAAAGGGCTTTCAGTTACAATTCCATCTGCACGGAAATATTACCATAAATAATACCATATTAATAATACCACAAGTGTGTCCATTTTCAGGCTTCTGCTCAAAACTGATCATGTGGACTATGAAGAGGGCTGAGACGCATTCAATACATTATGAATACATTCATGTGTTACTGAGTAGCATAGACACACTGGACTATCAGTCGGTAACAGAGAGTATTAACAAAATAATAAATTAACCCTTCGATTCATAATGAAGTTAGCAAATAAATGTTTTATGCGTATTAGTTTGAGTGATATAAATTTCAATGATTTATCATAATTTTACCACTAGTGTGAATAATTGCCATTATTCTTTGTAGTGAATACACTCAGTGCAATTTAAAAATTAACAAAATAAATACTGCTTTTTTATAATCAATAGTATATTTTCACAATAAAAAAAACCCAACTCTAACCTTTGCCAGCTCAAGTGACCACAAATAAGCATGTATTTAGTCTACCCATTTTTTCTTTTGATAAAAAAATTCACCAAATAGCTTCCCCTCCTTTCCCAACACAAACCTGGCCCTGCTTCTGGAACATTGGGACCTTGCCTGGTGCTTTTTGCTTCAATAGTGGACGTAGTGTCCTGAGGTTTTACAGCGTGGCTTTCCCCCTCACCTGACCTATCCCCTGGCTGGGCGTCTCCCTCACCTGACCTGTCCCCTGGGTGGGCGTCCCCCTCACCTGACCTGTCCCCTGGCTGGGCGTCTCCCTCACCTGACCTGTCCCCTGGCTGGGCGTCCCCCTCACCTGACCTGTCCACTGGCTGGGAGTCCCCCTCACCTGACCTATCCCCTGGGTGGGCATCTCCCTCACCTGACCTGTCCCCTGGCTGGGCGTCCCCCTCACCTGACCTGTCCCCTGGCTGAGCGTCCCCCTCACCTGGCCTGTCCCGTGGCTGGGCGTCCCCCTCACCTGGCCTGTCCCCTTGCTGGGCGTCCCCCTCACCTTGCCTGTCCCCTGGCTCAGCGTCCCCCTCACCTGGCCTGTCCCCTGGGTGGGCGTCCCCCTCACCTGGTCTGTCCTCTGGCTGGTTGTCTCCACAGGCATCCTGGACATGCTCCTTAGTCTCTGTGTCTTCTTCTGCTCCGTCCTCCCGCCCTCTGACCCCCGTGGCGTGTGGAGGACAGGACTCGTCCAAGCTGTGCGATGACGTCATCACCTTCCTCTAGTGGCATATGCAACAACAGGGGTTTTCCATTGGAGACTGGACCTATCCGTCACTCCCTGTGACCCAATGAGAAAAGGAGCATAGGCAGAAAATTGTTTTGAGACCAAACTGTGTAAAAGAGAGAGCTGCTATTTAAAAGAAGCTACTTGAAACTCATGTTTATTTTTGCTGCTACAGAAACTAGGTTGCTGCTTTGAGTTGGTTTTACTTTGTTTTTTAAAAACCTTTTTTTAACATGTATTCGAAAATGGTAACTAGTTTCAAACAATCACTCATGTTGAGCAATACATTCTTTTGAGGTTATTATTGCTTGCACAGTTTTAGTGTAACAGCAACTAATCCACAAAGGCAGAAACGGAGGAGATCACATGAGAAAACAAGGTCATGTGATTACAAATGTGCTCGATGTTGTAGTTAAAAATGCTGAATGTGGTTTGTTGCATCAGTAGGCAAGAAACGAACTCTGACCTGATTTCTTGCTGGTCCTACAACAGCAGCGATGCCTTTCCAACAGTCAGTGAACCATGTGAACACTCAGGCAACGTTCGTAAAACCACTAAATCTATCCTCCTTCCTCTCAGTGCATTTGATCCTGAAGGTTAAGAGGAAGTCAAGGAGTAGATAACCTAATGCACAAATAATAAGAATGTTGGGAAAGGTTAGCAAAGTGTCCCGTAAGCCATTCAGTCCATATTCTTGGACCCAGTCTTGTGCTGGCCCACTGGTAGGTAGCAAGCAGTCAATCCACAGAATTCTGTGGGAAAGTGTAAACAATTACTGGTTGCCCCGGAAATAGGTTCCTTGGCAACGATTGTGACTTCTAGATAGAATCTTCGGCAGTACCTCCACAAGATTTACCATTCAAGGATATGTATCCCCACCCAGCCAGCCTCTAAGTTTAGTGTCATTCAATATTAATTGTCCGTAAGCTTGTTGTGCGCAAAGTTTATGGTAAGATGAGAACAGAGTGTCAATCAAAATGGATTTGCCAGTTTTCCAAGGTAATAATATATCCATCATGAGGTGTAAAACATTTTCTTTGTGTGGGACACTGACATGCCCATTCTAACTTCTGGTCATATTTCTCTGTCAGGCTGGCCTCTACATACAGAATATATCACACCTTATCTTGGGTTAATGTTCTTGGTAGGAGCCATGTATTTACATTAGGATTTCTATAAACCAATAGCTTTTAAGGAAATTAAAGATTTTTTCACTGACTAAACAAATTATCAAACTTCAATCATTTGTGTTTTTCTTTTTATATTTGAGTACATTGGACCCTAAAGTTTTCTCATAGCAGGTTTGTGTGTAATTAGAGTAGATACAGGTGCCAAGCACTTTACAGTGGACCCTAAAGTTCTCTAATAGCAGGTTTGTGTGTAATTAGAGTAGATACAGGTGCCAAGCACTGCCGGCTTCCTTATTGTTTTATTTTCAACTACACAGAACTGAAGCTTATAAGACAATATTAATAAGAGACTGTTACATATTCTACAGTTTCCAGCCTGACAGGTTGCAAGTTGCAAATACAAAGTTTATAGTTGAGCAACATATGGTAAATCCACTAATCACACCCCATCTCAGTGATTTAATTAGTACCAAGGACGAGCCTGTACGCAGCAGCAATTACCCATAATCCCCCCCCCCCTTCCTCCTCCCTTCCTCCCCAAACTATAACACAGGGAGGGTGTGTTTTAACCAAGCGTCCAAGCAACCATACAATTACACCAACATACAGTTTGAGAACAAGAATTGTAGCTTAAAGCCACTATAGGCAACTTTTTTATATTAACGGATTATCAATACATTTCTTCTGATATAGCACATTGTAATGTCTATAGCAGAATGAATAAAAATGCAGATGAAGTCTTGAAGTCTCGAGATCTAACACTAGTTTTGTCTGCCACCGGACACGATCCCCGGCAAACCTGTAATGAATTGCTTTTATGGCACAAGTAAGAGCGTCACTAAATCAGGAAGAGGTGGCCGCACTTGGAGTATAGTGGTTGATCGGGCTAGCGACATGCAGTGACCACGAGCATTCTGCATGTCTTTTTTG
>JAVQIZ010132700.1:0-14797 GCA_036023535.2 Galaxias brevipinnis | reverse complement strand
CCCCCCCCCCCCCCCCCCCCCCCCCCCCCCCCCCCCCCCCCCCCCCCCCCCGGGCATACCTTGCTGGTCTCCACCATGGAGGGCAGCAGGCACATGTTGAGTTCCGGGCGGGGAGGTCGGATGTTGTTCTTGCCGCCCATCAGCTTGATGTTTTCCCTGCAGGGCAGGTAGGGTCCAAAGGACACTGAGGATGACAAACGGCAACGTGCGGTTAGGAGACGGAAGCACACACTGACAAGAGCACAGGAAAAACCGAGGCCTTCACTTATAGGACTTTCCATTAGTCAAAAAGGTTAAGGTCCCCTTTTCAACAGAGATTGACCGTTAGAGAGAGACACAAAGTGAGAGACAGAGACAGACACACAGAGAGATACAGAAAAACTGTCACAGAGAGAGAGAGAGACACAGACACTGACAGAGAGACGTACAGAGCCACACAGAGAGTCTTACTGGGGATGTTGCTATGGTGGTAGGTGCAGTGGTTGTGCTGCAGGAAGGGCACCAGCGTGTGCAAAAAGTCATGGGGGCTCAGCAGCACCAGCTCCTTCAGAACGTCTGGAGGGAAGACACACCAGCTCATCAGGCCAGGCTCAATGACACATAGACACCTATAAGATCACTGTAAGTTGTGTGTGTGTGTGTGTGTAGGGGGGTGAGGCCCACCTAGGCAGGCAGCACGGAGCTCAGGGGGGCTGTAGGAGTTGAGCAGAGTGAGCAGCTTGTGGGCAAAGTCGATCCTCTCCTGCCACTGGATGAGAGCCTGCTTTACATCTGTAGTGAGGGGAAAAGGGAGGAGTTTTCTTTCAACACAGTCCAACACTAAGGCTCTGGGACAGAACAAAGTACATCGATCCGTACGGTGTGTGTGTGTGTGTGTGTTTGTGTGACTGCACGTGCACACCTTTGCGCTGCAGGTAGGGCCGTGTGGCCTTGAGCACTGACAGGAAGATGGACAGCAGCTCCACCAGGTCCCCGGTCACATGGCAGGCCGTGGCCTCATGGTACATCATGTGGAGGGTGTTGAAGGACTGGGGGAGGAGGAACGTCACACTACTGACCAGTCTCTATACAACATCTACTGAAGCAGCACACAGGGAGGACTCTGTGTGTGTGTGTGTGTGTGTGTGTGTGTGTGTGTGTGTGTGTGAGCGAGCTACCTCTGTCATCAAGATGAGTCCTCGGTTGAAGACCACCAGCAGCCGGTCTTCATCATTCTCCAACAACACACGGAAGGCACTGGGGGTGAGAACACACAGTGCTTTTACTAAACAGTGACACTCACATTTGACCAGTACATTACACGCAGCACCTCCCTCGGGCTGTGAGGCAGCATGTATGCAGCCAGGCAGTGCACCGGGTCTCCTACCTGATGAGGGTGGTCCAGCAGGAGCGGCCGTCCAGGCAGCGTAGGTAGCAGCTGATGGTGGTCTTCTTGAACTGCTTGACGTCCTCCAGCTCCTCCTCGCGCATGTCCGCCCGCTGGGCCACAAACAACTGCATCAGGTTGAAGAGCTCCTCCACCGCCTGCCGCACGGGGGCAGGAGACACACAGAGGAGAGAGACATGTTAGACACACAGAACACAGCAGACTGGGCCCCTTCTCATGTAGTAGTAAGCATAAACTTTCTCCCTCAGGAATTAGCTTTTATTCCCAGGAACAATAATGGCCATTATAAACTTAGAGCTACAGGGAATTGAAGTGAGTTTTACCATTAGAATTTAAACATTGTGATGTGAGGATTTAATATTCAGACTTTAGCCATAGGTTCAGGCTTTTGCTGGTTTCCTCCTTCGTCTTAGCCTCAAAGTGACCTTAAGTTTTATATATTTATATATGGGACTATACGCACGCACGCACGTACGCGCACATGCACACGCACACACACACACAAAGCACTGGGTACATAGAGAAAACCCAGAGAAAGGAACAGTCAGTGAGGGAGCTCGAGCGGGCTGTGCTGGTACAGAGGGTCACCCACCCCAGGGTACTGGCTGGCGTGCGGCGTCAGGTTCTTGAAGGCCCACTGGATGTTCTGGTGCGAGGCCAGCTGGCGGGTGAAGGTGGCTGACTGCTGGCAGCAGAGCCGCAGGATGCCGTAGTAGGCGGGCAGCATGCCCCGGTTGAACAGAACCACCTCCTGGTCGTCGTGGTCGGCCAGGATGTAGTTGAAGGCGATGTTCTTGGTCACCACGGCGTTCTGCACCACCAGCCGCACGTTCTCGGGACAGTCGGCACACACGTTGTACCAGAAGGAGAGCAGCGCCTGCTTGTTGTGGTTGGTGGCGATGGCCGGCTCCGACAGCTTGGGCTGAGACAGGAGAGAGGAGAGAGCAGGCTGTCACAATACTACTACTACTAGACTGGAGCCATACTGCAAAACATCACCAAACACAATGTAAGACGATAAGCTCTGAAGACAACGTCCAGCCTTTGGCCTCCGCCCCAAAACCAGGACACGACGATGACAGCGCCCGCCCACCTGGAAGAGGTTCCACAGGTCCATGAAGTAGCCGGAGAACATGAGCTTCTCGCTCTTGGAGATGAGGCAGTAGGTGAGGAAGCTGAAGTACTGCACCAGCTTGGTGGTGCCGTGCACGCCGGCGTCCACGTAGAGCTTGGCGCGGCCCAGCAGGCCCAGCAACAGGTTGTAGACCTGGTGGAGCACCACCGTGGTGTCCGGCGACAGGGGCAGGTCCCTCGTGGGGATGTGCAGGGAGCGCGTGGAGCGGAACATCTGCCGGAACGAGTTGCTGGGGATGAGGGAGACCAGGAGGTAGGCTGCCGCTGGAGGGAGGGAGGATAAAGAGGACGATGACTTTTCAGATTCAACATGGCATCACGATCCTGATCTCCGAGGGCACTTTCCATTAAGATATGTCGTTTGTTCCACATGAGATTCTTAAAAGCAGGAGGGGAAAGAGACAGGTGGAGGGAGGGTGCTCTTACAGGTGCGGACGCGGGGGTAGTTGTGCGCCAACAGGAAGCGCTCCACCCAGTTCTCCATGTTCTGAAGCACCCAGCTGTGGGCCAGCTTGTTCCTGGGCGTCTGCACGGCCAACCAGTCCAGACACTGGGACGGGTTGTACTCAATCACCTGGCAACACACACACACACACACGATTAATCACAGGAGAAATGTAAGGGACATTGGTGATCAGGGATGTGCACGTGTACACAAAGTTGAAGGTCTCAGACCAACATTAGAGTAGGAGTGAGCGCGTACCTCCCAGATCCTCTGGAGGATGTAGGACGCGAAAGAGGGCATCCCGGGGGGGCCGCCAGCAAACTCCATCAGCATGGTGAGCAGCTTGAAGAAGGGGTTGGCAGCCTGGTGGGAGAAAGACAAGTGAGTCAGGAGCTGGTGTGGTGGGAAAAACAACCAGTGTGCTTTGAACCTTCCGCACACCAAAGCTTCTTCAGCTCTGTGGCTGCCTTACCTCAGGGGTCAGCTTTGCAATGGAAGTGAACAGCATGGACACAATCTGGGACAAAGGAAAGACAAACAAGGAAACAATAGCTATGCATATTAGATGCATGTTTTGAATGACAGTCTAAATAAACCTGTCAAGAATGTGTGTCTGTGTGTGTGTGCGTGTGCGTGTGAGAGAGAGAATCGTACATGCTCCGCCAGGCGGTTGTTGTAGCGACACAGGCTGAAGATGAGGTTGCAGGTCTGCCTGATGTTGATGCCATCTCGGATGTGCTGGAAGAGGAAGGGGAAGCCCTTACCTCCGGTCAGCGCCGCCATGTCGCTCTGAGACAGTGTCAGGTGTCTGCGCACGCGCACACGCACACGCACACACACACGCACACGAGAGAGAGAGAGAGCGTGAGCAGAATCAATGAGGTCGAAAGTAGGCAATGACAGAGCGTAAAGAAAAACAAAGAGAAGAGGAGAGAAGAGAGGAAGAGGCGCAGCGTCTCCAGAGAGAGCAGACAGGTTGTACCTCTCAGAGCGTGACTGCTCCACCAGCAGGGCGATGAGGGCTATCATCTTCTCCAGCGCGGCCGGACGATACTTCTCTTCCGCCAGGGACAAGATGTCCTCCTCCTCGTCCTCTTCTTCCCCCTCCTCTTCAGACAACACCTCCACTTGGGGCTGCACAGGACAGAGGGATAACAGTCTCAGCATGGGTCCTATTTAAACTGCACCCCTGTAGCACCCTAGAGTTGTGGTGGCCAATTTGGGCGTCCTAACGGATGTTCCAAGTTTGAGATGTTGCTCAGATGTGAGGGAAGGGTCAGAGTGAAGGCTGGGTCACCAAGGAGACAGCATGTGCCCCTTCGTGACACTGAAGGCTTGTGTAACATTGTAGAGAGATGCATTCGTGTTCCTGTATGCAGACGTGCCATTTTAATACTGGGTGGTAACACATGCGTTTCCGGTTAGCCATGGAATTATTTAATCAGTTGAAACAGATACACCCATTTCAATCCTGTCAACAAATCAGAACTTACCATGTCGTTCAATTGGTTATTTCCTGTGGTTAAGTGAAAATATCCATGACAAATCACACAGACACGCACGCATGCATGCACGCACGCACACACAGGTATTACTGTCTCAATGCACACTTACATTCTCCGGCCCCTTGGTACCCATGTAGAAGTGCACCATGATGGAGATAGCTTGGAGTGACAGCAGGAACTGGCTCTGTTGAGGTGATAGAACAGCAAAACCAAATGATGAACAATAGGAACATAAAAGACAACCCAGACATTTCATTTTGAAAAACAATTGCAGAAATTTTTTTTTTTGTGCGGACACAGCTTATCCACGGCTGTTTGGTTAGTAAAAGCAGCAGCTCACCTCTTCCTCGCCCATCTTGGCAAACTCGTAGAGGAAGGCAAAGTACTCGGTCAGGTGCTTGCTGTGGGGCTTGACGCCGTGCTCCATGATGGACAGCAGGGTCTTGACAAAGCGTGTGACACAGGAGCGACTGCCGATGTCCTCCACAGGGCCGTCCATGTCGTCAGAGCTTCAGGACACACACACACAAAGACCACATGTCACATCCAACACTGGGAACTGGGCCATTTCAAACAGGGATAAAAGCCTAGAGTGTAGAGCAAAACCCAGGTCTAACAATGTATGGCCTCCAGACTTGGTGAGGGCCCTGGGGCACGGAGGAGTCTTACCCGTCCTCCATGCCAGGCTGCAGGTAGAGGTGGGCGTGCACCGGCCTCAGTCTCTGAATGACGTGGATGCATAGCCTCTGGAACATCTGGACCGAGGGACAGACTTATGACTATCAGATGCTCTTTATTGTAACATCCAACACACACAAATAAGCATACACCCCCTTATTTACATCCTTGTCTTAAAATCGGGGGTCAGAGAGCGAGAGAGAGAGCGTGAGAGAGAGAGGGGGGGGGGGTGTAAGGGGTCTGTCTACGTCTGTGGGCGTGATGTGTGTGTGTGAGAAACACAGACAGGGGCATAACCTACCTGCCTGACTATCTGATTAGGGCACTTGATGAGGATCTGCATAGGCCACCAGTTGTCATCAGCCATGCGATCCAGAAACCACTGAAAGAGAGTTCAAAGGTGACGAGTTGCCAGCCAGCTTTGCACTGACTCCTATTCAAACAGTGTGAGTATCGTGAGGCGCCTAATGCTGCCTACAGAAGAGTTACCTCGCAGGCTGCCTGGCTGTTGTTGAACTGCTTGGTCAGGAGCTCAATCCACTGCAGCATGGTGGGCTGGTGGCACAAGGCAAAAGCATTTAACAGAGATAAACCAAGTCGAATGGAGCCAAACACATCTACAAAAATGTATTTGGGGTGGGGCAGAATTCTCACCTTCTCTTTGGAGTGAATGAAGGTCTCGAGCACAAATGATGTGCTAAGCTGTAAGTAAGAGAGACATTTTTTTTTTTTTAAGTTTGCTTATAATGACTAATACAATTGAATTGCATGGGAGCGCCTCTGGGCGATGACTGACCTTGGCGGTCATGAGGGAGATGGCCTTGGGGTCGGGCAGGGTGCTGGGGATACTGCTGCACAGCTGCCACATAAAGCTGCAGAGGGAGGGAGAGAGAGAGAGAGAGAGAGAGGGAGAGAGAGAGAAAGAGAGAGAGAGATCAAAGCATGGCACAGAGGAGCAGGGCTCCCTTTGACAAACCCAGGGGAGTTCAATTCCGTAGGACAGCTTAATCGAGTCTAGTCTGAGAGCCACGCCACCTACCCAAAGTACGTGTGCTCAAAAATGTTCTTGTCCTGCAGGAACTGCATGTTATCGTGCCATATCCACTGAAAAACAAACGGAAACTTGAGAGTGTTTTCTATACTGTTGTTGGAAATTCAACTAGTGTCTACATATAAATGAAAATGGACGAGTTATTTTGTGACTTTATCTTGAGGTATACCTCAAGCAGGTCGGGCGAAACGTCAAAGTTTAAGTCCTTCCCGTTCTCATCTTCCAGCTCCACTCTTTTGTAAAAGAGCATGTAGGCACTGTGCGTCTGCAGAGAAAGACAGCACCAAAGATGACTAAAAGGGTTCACTCCACCCAAATACACAGAAAAGAAAATCGTCTTGTTCACTCCACCCAAATACACAGAAAAGAGAATCGTCTTGTTCACTCCACTCTAATACACAGAAAAGAAGATCGTCTAGTTCACTCCACCCAAATACACAGAAAAGAAGATCGTCTCGTTCACTCGGGGTCTGGAGGAGATCCAACTCACCTTCTCAAAGGAGAAATCCATGAATTTGTCGGTGACAGAGTCATAGGTTTTTGTCTGGAACAAAGACAAGCACATTTTACTTATTAGTCATTCATCGACTGCTGGCAGAAGTGCTGTTCATTACCCGAGGCCTTGTCCGTACCGTCATTTCGCCGCCAAAGCATTCAGACGCCAACTGAGCAGAGTCGAAGGGCTTCACCTCGGCATCGTTGAAAAGGTACCTGGGTAGAACAAAGCTAAACACATCAGTTCACCTGGAACCTGTAGATTATAATACAGCCGAGGATAAAGCACACACAAGCTGCACCAGGGCCTCCGTGGGCTCCTCACCACTTGTTGTTCTTGTAGGCGTGCGGGTTGACGATGTCTCGGATGAAGCTGTAGTAATGGCCGCCGTCGGCCGTGCCCGTGTGCACCGTCACGCCGATGAGGTCATACTCGTAGCTCTCGGCGCCCTTGGCCTCGGCCTCCTCCCTGAAACCTGTGGCACGAAGGAGCTGGTTAGTCACCAGTCACAGGCGGCATTCCTCACCACCGTCCGTTTCGAGTCCAACAATGGAAAAAAGTGCGTACCCTCCTTGCGGTCACCCTTGCCCATGAGGAAGTCCTCTGTATAGGGGGTCATGTCAAGACGCAGGGGGAAGGAGAAGTGTGTGTTGACCTTCTCCTTCATCATGGTCACCATGTTGAAGGTGTAGCGCATGGTGTTGAAGCTCAGGATGCGCGGCAGCTTCTTGAAACACGCCCTGAGGGGAAGAGAAGAAGCTGTCACTCACGGCAGTCACTCACCCCGGGCAGCCTAGGAGGAAGGAGGCCCACCCACCTCTTCTCAGCGCGGACTTTCTTGCCACACTGGGAGCATGTGTACATGTTGTCCCCCTCCAGAGTGTCCTTAATGGTCACCTCATCCAGAGACTCCTGAGGACAGACACATGTGAACAGACAGGTCTCTGTGTTTCAGTGAAGTCTTTGACTGCAGTCCGTGTGGTACTCACGTAGATGTTCTTCATGTCGGCCACCTGACACCTGACCGTGTAGAACTCTTCGGCGGTCTGGCTCACATGGTCACAGTCCTGGGGAGTAAGCGGCCATGTTTGAGAACACACACCAACCACAATAACACACACACACACACACATAAAAAGTGCAGCTATGGGAATATACTCACCAAAGAGACCACATTGTTAGTGATGACTCCACCAAACAAGGTCTTCACAGTATTTTTCTGCAGAAGAAAAAGAAAGTGGCAAAATGTAATTTGTCCAAATTGGATGTGTTGTGCTAAACAGACATGTTGAAATTGTGGACATGTTGTGTTAAACAGTCACGTTGAAGTATGCGAGGAGTTTACCAGGTCCTGAGACATCTCTTCGATCTTGGTGATGAGATCGGTGAAGAATTCGGTCATGTCCTTCTGCTCCCCAGTGTTGAGAGGCTGTTTGTCCATGGTGTAGGTCTTACAGAAGGGCCGGGGGTTGTACGCCTTCCTCTCACTCTCCTATCATCAACAAAGATGTCTTAGCACAAGGACGATTGGTTGAAATTAGACTGAGAGTCAAGGGAGGGAACACCAGCAGTCACTTACCATAAGATAAGTGAACATCTTCTGGAGCTCCAGCAGAGTGGTCTTGTGTTTAATCTCCTCAGCATACTGAGCAGAGAAAGACATTGAGTCAGGAGCAGGGTGGAGATGAGAGAAGCAGATTAACTTAACTCACTGTGGGATCGATCGGGAATGCACACCAGCACAGGGAAAAAAAAAACTTTCCAAAGAATATTTATGAGTGTCATCCTGTCTTCTCTGCCATTCAAATTTTAGACTTAAACACAAAAGCATTTCAATTGATGAGGTACAATTGAAGTGACCTACAACAACTAACTGGCTCCAGCATTTGGGGTAGTTAGCAATTCTGTCTCATCTGCCAACATTTGACACCGTTTATAAGCTGTTACTGCTGTGTTTAACAGGTTCCTGTGAAATCACGTCAATCAACAACTAGCCCTTACTACCTAAAGGAGTATACACCACAGTGCATATTTCTGATCTAAGCTTATCTAGAGAGCTAGAGTTACACTGACCTTGACCTCTATGAGTGTCAAGGGAGGTAGAGTTACACTGATACGGATGTCTAAAAGTCTGTCTAGAGAGGTAGAGTTACACTAGATCTCGATGAGCCTGTCTAGAGCAGGACTGCAACGATTCAATCAGATTTGAAGCTAAAATGTCACCTCTTTTGGGTAGAAAGGGGAGCACAGGAGAGAGCGGGTTCCGGATGTGATTTATTTTCAATTGACTGCCGTTCTATATCCTAAAATGTCCTAAAATCTCTACCAAATGTTGTTTCATGTTCAGAGGTGCATGCTAAATCAGTGGAAAATGTAACATTACATAAAAAGGGCCGATAAATGTTTCAGTCATCGATCTATACGTTTTGACATGAGAAATGAAAACGGACTACTGGTCGCGAGAATGGCACTCATGCGATGCACATCGACTCGGTTCCGGAAGTTGTCACTATTCGGAGAAGTCTGAGGAAACCGTTTTTGGCTTTGCATTGAATCCATGAGGCTTGCGGCTTCCAGTTTGTTTTAATAGTTTGACGGTCTAGAGAGGTACAGTCACACTAGATCATCATGAGCCTGTCTAGAGTGGTAGAGTCACACTAGATCATCATGAGCCTGTCTAGACAGGTAGACTCACACTAGATCTCTATGAGCCTGTCTAGAGAGGTAGACTCACACTAGATCTCTATGAGCCTGTCTAGAGAGGCAGAGTCACACTGACCTTGGCGGTGAAGACGGCCTGCCTTGCCTCTGGGATCATATAAAGCTGCTGGATGGTGGAGGCCAGGTAGCAGGTGGCTCCCAGGTTGGTCAGGCCCACAAAGCGACACTCTGCACGCACATCATCGTGGGGCCAGTAGTCCCACTTATACGGAGCATGAGAGGCTAAGGAAATTAGAGTACAAACAATCATTGCATTGCCTATGACAAACTATTAAAATCCACAACAAAAAGCGGGTCAAGATTAACTGCAGCCAGAGAAGTAGCCACTCCTCACCCTGCATGTGCTGCGCCATCACCCAGTTGTGGAGGAGCCGGTAGTTCTCCACGGAGCCCTTCACCGTCTCCACCAGCAGATCGTAGGCGGCGGCGCGGGCCGCGTGGGACTTGCATTTGGGCTGGGCGCGGTCGGCCAGGCTGGGCAGCAGGAAGAGCAGGTTGTGGACGTCGCGCAGGAACTCCTGGCCCTCACGCGAGAACTTGAAGGGGGGCTTGTGTTTGAGCACGCTGGTGGCCAGCCGCAGCAGACCCGTCAGGCCGTCGTCCTCGATGGCGCCGTCCTGCTGGTCCAGGATCTCCCGGCTAACAGGAGACGACTCTCAGTAATACTACCCACGACGCTCAAAACCAAAACCACGACAGGGCTGCAGACTGCCACCAAAAATCTGTCCACTGCCACTAAAAAAACTAACTATTGGTGGCAGTGCTGCCACTTGATTTTCTATGGTGTTTTCAAAGTGATTTTCCACTTGATTTCCATTTTATGTACATTAAACAAGAGCGCTTGTATTTTAGTTGATTAGTATGTTATGTTAATAGATATTAATTGTTTCACCTTATTGTTTATTTTAATTGTTTCACCTCAAATTTATTTTACGTTGGTTTCATAAAAACAAAATTTTGGACAAAAATGCTGCAACCAGTTTTTGTACAACTGCCACTAACTGAAACTGCCACCAGTGTAAAATGTTATTCTGGAGCCCTGCACGAGAAGTAATATGATAGGAACACTGATCCAAATCGCTCACCTTCGAATGCAGTCGGCAAGATGTCTGGCCAAAGCATCTAGGTCCAACAAGGTGGTCTAAAAAAGATTCAAGGATACAAATTAAACCACTACAGATCACTGGCTAACCTTGAACCAAGCTGAGTGAAAGAGAAAAAAACTAAGAACCCAGGCTGACAGGGGTGTCCTCACCTGACTGGCATCTTTGACATGGATGTTGTCTATGAGCTTGCAGAGAAGCCAGAAGTATTCCTTACAGCCTGTCCGTAACAGAGGCTCCTCCTCATAGTCTTCCATCTGTAACAACCAGCGATGGATCACCGATATATTCGTCCAATCACACAACCCTAATGCCTATATATCTAGATATAGTTCCGTACTAGAAAGCTATATATCTTTCTTTGACCATAGCTTTGAACCTACGTGTGTATGTATAAGTGTGTGTGTCGTTGAGCACCCACCCTGAGCGGTTTGAGGGCCTGTGCATCTGGTAGGAACTTGAGCAGAGTGGAGGCAGCCAGCAGCAGGAAGGACCTGTTGATGGACTCTCCTCCCTCCAGGCCTGACAGGGAGAGCTTGTAGAGGCCGTTGGACGCTTCGTGACGCACCGCCGTCTAACACAACACCCACACGTTAAACCATTGCTGCTGACAGCTCAGCTCCCTCACAGAGCTCAGCTCCTTCACTCAATGCATGAGACTCCCAGGACATAGACTCAGGAGAATACCTACTGTAACGGGGTAGGGGGTTGACAGGCTGTCCTTACCTCGGGCACCAGCAACGTGAGCTTCTTGAGCCAGTCGTGGAGGTGGTCGCTGTCGGCCAGGCTGGACTTGACGGTGGAGCAGCAGTGGGCCCAGCTCACCAGCAGCCACATGGAGTAGTGGGTCACTGGCACACGGAGGGAAAAGGATCATTTAGCTACACTTGGTTACAGACAAAGTCAGGACCAGCCATCAGGTGAAAGATTACAACTGCTGTTCAACATCTCCAAGTATGACTGGCAAGAACTAACAGTTTCCAAGTCTGGTATTTATAAAAGGTAGCTACCATCAAAAAAACTACTGATATGATCACAAATGAGACAGATTATAGTGTTCTAGGTCACCTAACCCAAATTGAATGCGCTTTAACAAAGATCAAAGCCCACCTTCATGACGAGACCTGTGGTCTGATTGAGCCTTCAAAACTCTGCAGGACACACAAGAAAACAAAAAAAAAGTCAACAGAAGACAATATGCTGCTACAACACGAAAACCAAAAGTCAATAAATCTACTAGAAGGCTCCATGTTCACCACCTGTGTGCTAGGTTGTCATAGGTGTAGGTCACGTTTATCAGGCGCTGGATTAGGTTGGTGCCTTGGACAAGACCAAGAAAAACCTACAAAATAGGAATAATAATAGCATCATGTTCAAAAACACACTGCAATGCACATTAAAAAAAAGAGATTGTGTTCCTTCCAAAATAATGTACTTTCTCCTCTTTAGAGTAGAGGAGAAAACTGCAGACCCACAGGAGAAGTCAACTTTGACTCTTCAAAACAAACAGCTAGAAGATACTGCCAGTTTCAACCAGGGGCCACAGAAGCTACATAATGAATAATGAGCTCCTAACCATTGCTTTTTTGTTTCTATAAAAGAAACAGTGTTATCACCTGTTTTTTAGGAATCTATGCTTACACACAACAAATACCCTATGTCTCAGTACCATTCTATTTTAAGGTTATTATGACATTAGCTATTTAGCAGTCGCTACTTGCCTCGGTCAGTCTGGGAATGTGCAGCCCTTTTCCGTGGTCTCCGGCCGCCTTGCGGGACTTGCCTGTCCAGGCCCTTTTGCGTTGGCCGTCAGAGAGGCCTGACCAGGAAAAGACGTCGTGGTAGGCCAGGTCCAGATCAGACGGGTCCACCGCAAACTGGCAGATGAGCTTCAGTAGGCAAGCCAGGCAGTCCAGCAGCCACTGGAGGGAGGGGGAGGGGAGGTGTTTAAATAGTTTGTTTAACACTACATTAGTCAACTACAAGGACACGTGGTTATTTTTACACGCACGCAAGCACGCACTAATCAGTATGAAACAGAAACCCTTACAACTGTCCAAGACTCCAGCTCCTTCGGTTCCAGAATGGCAGAGTTGAAAATCTCCAGCAGCAGCTGAAGTCCTCCAGAGGACACAAACTATAGACAGGAAGAGGGGGGAAAAGAAAGGACCTGATCGCCGAGTGTTTGGGAGAGGAACCGTAGCTTTCGTCTGAGAAGAAATGGATGGTTGGTTGGATGGGAGCATCATTTACCTTGCAGCTCCAGGAGTTTTTACTGTTCTCAATCTGGTCCTCGCTGGAGTCATCCGAGTCGGGGTAAAGATCACTGTAGCTCCCCTGAAGACAAGAGCGATTAACATGTTAGTCATTTACTGTGTACACCCTGTAGACCTGGGCAAAAAGCCCCCAACTGTAGGTTGGAATGTGTGGCACAAAGTAAACTGAACTTTAGGTTTAAAGTATAAAATAACAAAGTCAAAGATGCTAAAACACAAACGAGATGGTCAGGTACCCCTCTATAAAGATCAGATTGATCAATTAGAAGCTAGGCTGCTACTGAGCCTGATGCCCATTATATCAGCCCACCGCCTTAACACCATTCTGTAGCAGCTATAGATGCTTCACGAGCTGGTGAAGCTAGCCAAACTCTAAACCAAAACCTGTTCCATCACTGCTATCTCTCGTAGAGAGAAGGAGAACACAGTGCTGAGGGGGAGCTCGACACCAACGCTCTGAGGGAGGAGGGCGGGCCGAGCGGCGGAGCGTACCGTGGACTCTCTGTGGATGCGGCGGTTGGGCTTGCCCAGGGCCTCGATGATCTCCAGGGCGTACAGCAGCTTATGGGGGCTCTTGATCCTCAGGAGGTCCTTCCAACACAGCCCCTCACCGCTCTGTATGAAGAAACATTGCTGGTCAAACAGGTCATTGTAAGATATAGCATAACGCATAACATACAGTTTAGTGTGTGATGGACTCTTATCAGTATATTTATATTATGCCCACATCTGATACAAAAACTAAAGAGGGGGAAAACAAATGAGAATGTTGTTATTTTGGCCCAAGAAAGAGGCTAAAACATCATTTTGGAAATTTTATGAAGTAGATTGACCCCTGGTTTTATGTTCACAATGATTATTGTGTAATGTATCAGATCACATAAGCAACATGTAGCCCAAAACAAAAGCATACAGGACTCATATCACCATATCACTACTCTGCGTTAACGTAATCACATAGGTCCGGATCTATTGATATGTGATTGACAAACACTTCACACCCTTTTAAAAGAAAAAAAATGACATGTCTAGCTATCATTCCACTGACATTTATAATTATATATTAATATTCCACATCCAACCATAGACAACAACCACATTTCTATCCTGTACTTTTAGAAGCATTTCCGCTATTAGCTAATATATTTCTGAATGAGACTTAGAATAAGAAAAGGCTTTAAGGCCATGTTATTTGGCTACTCCCATTGATCATCTTAGATCCCCCGAATCAGCTAGAGGCAGAGACTCGTCAGCCCTGTATGAGACTTGGACCACAAGGCTGGGGACCACACAGGTGACTCTGGGGCTCCTGAGTACTGGGTTTGAGAGCCAGTGGAGTTCATACAGGCTGTGCTGTGCTGGTGTGGTAGAGGAGGAATGACTGACCATGTCGTCGGAGATGTTCTGGAAGGCCAGCAGCATGTTGGGGCAGGTGGGCAGCAGCATGAGCAGCTCCCACACTCTACGAGACAGATTCTCAGCATGGAGGTGCAGCTCCTCGCAGCGCATGCTCTACAAAAACACAAGAGAGAGATTTACATTATATCCCACAATCTTTTCTCTATTAATCAGACGCCCATAACTTCACTGCGGCAAACTATGAAAATATGACAGTAAGGAAAAAAAGAGCAGGCCGTATATATATGTTGTGTGCACAGGTCAAGAGCTACCTTAACATTAACAGGGACCTGGGCAATAGAGTAAGTTCTTTCTCAAACAGACAAAGGCTTTATGAACGTTGTGTGGCTCTAAGTGACAGTTAGTGTGCATTCTGACACACCTGGTGGGAAAGAAGATGGAGAGCTAGAATTAGACACGTTACTGGAGCTACTTTTTCAAAACAACGGTTTTGATTTCCCAGTATGTTATAACAGTTTATCACCTTTGCTCCATTTATCTGGGGTGCCAGGTAGTGTCAACCTACCAGAGAACTAATTCTCCTTTATTTTTAATGAATGGGGAGCTGGGTTTGCTGGGGATACAACCCTTACACAGGGCCCT
>JAVQIZ010132668.1:0-18411 GCA_036023535.2 Galaxias brevipinnis | reverse complement strand
CCCCCCCCCCCCCCTTCAAAATTGTTTTATGAGGCTGTGGAAAGACGCGAGGAACACATCTGGGCAAAACATACGCTTTTTAAAGGGATTCGAACAAACCCCGGCTTGTAGGACTTTAGGTAATAGGTCAGAGAGGCTTAGCTCAGGGAAACTTTGGGCAAATATAAAAGGGAGCCTTCAAGCGAAACAGGGAAACACACACGATGTCTAACTGTGAGCCTGCGCTGCCGTGTTACCAGTAACAACAATGAAGGCTTTCTGTTTTTCCACTTACCTCATCTCCGACTGGCTTCATAAAACCACTTGTTGTTGTTATTAACTCTCAGCTGAGAAGTGTCGTGAAAAGACTCATAAACGCAGCGCACGACTTACTGTTATTAACTTCTACAAGTGCACTGTTATGTTTTTACGTGA
The DNA here is from genome assembly GCA_036023535.2 of Galaxias brevipinnis. Classification (NCBI taxonomy): domain Eukaryota; kingdom Metazoa; phylum Chordata; class Actinopteri; order Galaxiiformes; family Galaxiidae; genus Galaxias; species Galaxias brevipinnis. The sequence continues at coordinate 17,997 of JAVQIZ010132668.1, read as the reverse complement.
CGGTTGTAGAAATGCTGTATCGCATAGAAAACAAGTACATTAGTCACTTGATGTGGTCAAAGTGGTACATACAGAATGTGACTTGGGTAATGAGATTTCAATCAGTTACATTGTTTTCTTTGCTTGTACAAATGAAGGTTCTGAAGGAAAAACGTTTTCTGTAAACACCAGACTTTTGATGTAGAATCACAATCTACATAACTGGCCAACACTGTATGACAACCCACAGATAATTTTCTATGAAACCTATTATGCACCTAACAGAATTATATTATATTAATAATTATATATTTTATACTGTATTTGCTTTTCATAAGGGTCACCCTCACCTCAATCAGAAACATCTCTCTCCTCTTTGAGACATAATCAGATACACAGTCATGATTGGCAGCTAAAAGAGAAACAAAGGACATTATTTAAATAGATTCTCTCATGAGGGCGATAAATAAACGTTCAAATAAAAACCAAAGATAGATCATGTCCAAGAAAATGGAAACAATGTATCCGTTTAGAAGCCCTTAATTTTGATAGTCAGTTGACAGCAGTGAATACCCCATTAATTCCCTGTTTAAGAGGCGGCAATGAAGGGTCACACAATACTGCCATTTATTCTCTGGATAAAAGGAAAGCCTTGTCCTCTCCCTAATTAGCTTGGATCAGTATTTGTTAGGAGTGCAAAGAAGCAGCGCCAAAGCTTAAAGGCACATTCTGGTGGAAGAGACCGTGTTCTGGAACACAGAAGAAGCTCCAACATCTGCTATTGATTGACCCCCCCCCCCTCCCCCCACACAAAAAAATCCGAAAACTAAAAACACACTGGGCCTCCTGAAGCTGTAAAATGACACTTACCTTCCTACCCCTGGGCTTCGATGACGAACAAAATATGTTGCCGTAAACATCATCTATCATGTGTTCTGACTTGGCTTACCTTAGGCTTCTGGAAAGTTGAGTTACCTCTAGCGTGCTTTGCTTTGGCCAAATATTTGGTACACTCTTAGTTTTGCCAGCCTTTCTTTTCACTAGGTGAAAACCCTAACCATAGCAGCAGCACATAAGGGCTTGAGATCAATCTCTCCATAAGCCTTTTTTTAAAATGTACATGAAGCCGTAGCTCGTTTGATATAAGCTAGACACATGCTTTAGACCATGCACTGTTGCCAGCCAACCAGTGTGTGAGCTAGCCAGTGGTCCCTCACCGTGGGCAACAGCTCTCTTCCATTCTTGGTCCTCACTGAGGTCGGTTCTAGCTTGACTGACAGGGGAATCGTTTAGCTTTAACTCCTTCTTCAAGTCCGACTGCTTTGCCCGGATCCTGGCACTGCAGGTCACCTTCTCGTGGATGGGCAGTGACATCTGCCTTTGGCGCTCCTGGAAGGGAAGGTGAAAATAGCAGGTGGAAATGATTTACCCTCACTTTAACCCTGCTAGGATAAGTAGGTAGACAAACAGACAAACAAGGAGACATACAGTACTTTGATAAAGCTACAGTAGATGAGTGAGTAAGCAGGGTCGTCTCCACATTGCCATTACCATCCAACATTAGGCCACTGTTTCACAGTGTCAACTTAGAACTCACCAGTTTTCTATGCTCATCCTCTTCATTACGGAGGAGTAAGACGTTTGAGGTAGGGAGTGAAAAGGGATTCCTCCTTGATGCAATCACCTTGGGCCTACCCTCTGTTGGATTATACCAGTGTTAGAGAGGAGTTGATGTCAAATTGTATCAAATAAAAAATATAATCTAAAGTGTCGAAGTATAGCATAAGGATCTCAAGATAATGCTCTTTAGGTTTTCTTACAAAGCAAAAGCTTTCTAGTTTAATTATTGATCGTTAGAGGCTATGCCCATATTTGGTCAAGGCACTGATCACCTGAAACGGTGTGTTCTGTGTCATTGGTCAGTGTAACTGGTGATTGTCCAAAGGTTGTCTGAGTTTCTGTAGAGTACAAAAACGAATAATTTACGAAAAAGCCAAAATGACGGCTACAAAGAAGTAATTTTTTTTCTAATTACATTCAACCATTGAAATTTGTTTAGATCATTTACAGAATGAAACTGCGTCTAATTGTCCAGGCTATCACTTACGGTCAATAGCTGGTGGTCTGTCTTCCACCATCTCGGGGGAGTTTGAATTTTGCACGACTTCAGACGACCCTGTGTTCTTTTCCGTCACATCTTGCTCACTCATCTACATATGATTGAAACAATTTGCCACATTACGTCAATATGATGATAATAATATTAATGACAGTAATAATAATGCTTATTACAATAGTACTAACAATGAGAACAACCGTAGTAGAACGAGTTGCTTGCAAAATAGTTGTAATACATTTACAGTTAAGTACCTTGGTGCCACACTAAAGATAGAAAAAAAAGATATGCAAAGGAAAATGCAAATATGCAATATAACTTGCTAATTAACTTAATTAGCCTATGCACATTTTATTAATATCCAGGAGTGTATCATAGATTAATTTAAGTTACAACGGCCGAAAATGAGCGCATTTGAATAACAGACTGAGTGGCATTACAATTGCGTCACAATTGATAATGCGCGTTTACGTACATTTCCAATAGGGGGCGATAAGCTTTCCTACATTGACATGGAAACGGTGAGTGAGCTGTTATTATTTCATGTCAAATGAAAGTAGTTTAATTCGTTGGATTCCCATCTGGATACGAGTGTATGTGATTGGATCATCGTTTAGAATATGAATTAGACAAAGGTGCAACTTCAGTCTCATGTCAAGGATTGTAATTGTTCACCTGTCATCCAAAAGTAGACCCTATAATAATCCCTAAGATTTTATTTATATTGCTATTTTAAACACTGTGGCAAAACCTATAAATGCAAAAACTTTACACTTTACATTTGTTGCATTTACTATTTAAGTGTACATGTGTTTGTTTGTGTGGGGGTGGTTGTGTGTATGTTAGTGCAAACATTTGTCTGAGTGTCTGCTACTATATCTACATGTAACTGGGCGTGTGCATAAGGGTGCTTTAACTTTTACATTGTATTCTCTGACTTCAGTCATGTTCTTCATAGGCTAAGCAAACATGCAGACACAACGAAAAAACAAGAGTCTGTGTGGACTCAACTGGAGTCATAAGATCATCTGGTCATTTCACCATCTCACTGGCTCCAAACGCGAAGCTCTTTGTGGGTCAAGTCGTTCTGTTTTAGGGCATGGGGCGTGATCACAGGAGGCTGGACACGTGGTTTGAGCCACTGCCCCTTTGCCCTCCCTTGCTGAGATGCCCCTTGGGACCAAATCTATAAATCATTATAGTAATGATGACAATTGTGTGTTTGTGGCTGTTGCTGTTTATTCCTATTATGAATACTATTCTCAGTGCGAGTGAACACATTTTTGACAGGGCAAGGGTAACTTGGGTGACATAACCCTCTACCTCCCAATGGAGCAATAGGAAATGTATTTTTTGCTGCAGTGTCTATGTGAATGGTGAGCCTTTATCAAGCATGTGAAAGAAATACATAATTGACTTGCAATAGTTGCTTAATGAGATAGAAGCAAATTGATTAAATTGTTTTTTATTATAGTGGCTTTTACACATGGCTTACAGGACTACAAGTGGCAGAAGGCCAGCAGGTGAAACAAAATGTTAGAGAGTTATAGTTGTTTTAGCCAATGCCCATCAAAGTGTCTGGTCAGAGCCCAGTTTATTTAACATTCATGTAAGATCTTCTTTATTTATTTATTTTTCTTTTTTCATACTGCAATCTTTTCCTGTAGTTTTATGTTGTTTTTTTTACATTGTCAAGCCAGTGTTTATTTTAGTTTTTTTGTTTTTTAGTTTTTTCCTTTCAACAAATAACTAATTTGTTGCACGGGACAAAAAAATAACAAAAAAACAAAAAACAGCAACATCCCAATACCATACGAATTACTTAATTCCACTAAAATACTTCCTGGGATATTTGCCAGGAGGAAGTAGGCAAAAGGCTAGGAGTGTAATCCTCCCAATAGGCTAAGACCGTCCAGAGTAACTGGAAGCCAACTAAGCTGTCTAGTAAGTGCATTAGAGCCTTGGGGAGGAGTCAGGGGAGACAGGGGATATGGGAAAGGGTAAGCGTTGTTGTGTTTAGATGTGTAGAGAGTCTGTTGCATAACACTAGTGTTTCCTGTCTTAAGTGAACGAGAAACATCCCACTTAGGTTTGCTGAGTTGTATTTCCTGTCAATACACAATTCCATGAGATGTAATAGGTAGGTTGGTTACGTGCCTCAATTTAAACTCTGGTAATTGAGTACCATACCAGGCGGTGGACCTGGCCCTCACACCCACAGTTAACAGGCGCCATGGAACTGGAAACAAGCTGCTTTTGCGTCACACCATGACTGCTGTTTCCTGTTTACAGTACACGCACGGGCACGGCGTCTGCAGTAGCGTTGATTTGTCTACAGGTTTTCAGTGGGCCACCTAAAGTTTTCTTTTGGTCACCCGCCCAAACACTTTGGGTACTTGCAACTTTCTGCCCTGATCACATAGCTGCTATTGTAAAAACCCATGGGACAAGTGCTTTATGATTGCACTTTGAATATATTAACCAGACAATCTTCTATTATTCCGTCCTGTCATTTATTGTCTTTTGCAGCTTTTAATAAATTATATGCCCTTCATTATTTACTAATGGCCTATTATTTACGTTTATTGTAAACTGTTATAACTTGCCTATTACTACTACTACTACTAAACAGGGTACTACTGGAAAACAGACCTGTTCTCAGTTGCGTATACCTATATAAATAAATCAATACATATTAACTTAAAAGTAATCATCATAGTTGAATTCAAACTGACGTAATCCATTACTGTCGATATGCAGATCTAATCAGGGCGTGCAATAAACCATAGGCTCTTGAATGAATACTGCTGGCCTGATTCTCATTCATTAGTATCATTACCTACCTTTGGACCATTGCCGATAGGTGTGGCCTGAGCGCCAAAGTTGCTGAACGAGTGCAGTGAATACATTGCTAAAGCAAGTAAGCAATTGATCCATAAAGCAAAGACATTCGTTTCAGATACACATACAGAGCAAACAGCAAATTTACCATAAAAGGTTGCATCGATTATTATTTTAGCCTGCACAAATTAAACAAAATACCTTGCATCAATTTACATATTTATTCTTCTTAAAGATTCTTAATAAACGAATGCCCCCTCATTAGTACCATTGTAATATTTTTTGACATATTGAACAAGTCAATTGTAGTCCAGTCCCGTCACTCATAAACTACGAGCACATAGCCCAGCCTACGTGAGCATTCAGCCAATTGCTAAACGAAAAGTAGACGAGCCTTCCTAAACCAGCCCATGATTGTACTCCTATAGTCTACACAGCCCCAATCATGTGACGTTACATGCCTACTACAAGACTTGATTAGTGTACCACAGTGAGCGTATGGGGAGTTCTCAACAGAATCGAGGTGGGCTCATAGACTTGTCCGTTGCGATTCCATTCCACTTTTACTTAGACGAATGGAGACATCATAAATAGGTGACATAATTGAAGTATTTTCAGCATAGAGAGAGGTAAGTCATTTGATTGATTACAATCATAGACCTGGCAAATGCTCTGCAAAGTATGGATTTTTTGTGCGCAACCTGGGCATGAAGTGCTCCATTGCGTTGGCGTTACATTTTCGAAAAGGCGATTTTAATTTATGTGCCTGCGGTATGCAGAAATTCTTATGCGTAAGTGATCGTTATATATGAACTGCATGAGCTATACTACCATATTTTATCAAAAGTTGGGCTAAATTCATTCCAACCCCCGTGAGCCATTACACATGTTAGTAATCGGACGTTGAATGCTTAACTCGAAGCTGCTAATGTAACTCACTTCGCACAGGCATGCAAAGAACATTACAGGACATCAAATTTAGTTATCTAATGTTTTGGTCTTGACTTTCACAAGCAATCCTATGAAGAAATGAATGGTAAATGTATGCTATGTACTGTCGTACAAAGTGAGAATAGAGCGCACGCTGTCAAACTTCTCTGATGTAGAGGGTTTACCAGGGCAAATCACCGAGGGTACATTTACAGAAGGGGGCGCAAAACTATCCGTTGCCATCGCCACTTCTTGAAAGACGTTTTTTTATGATAACAGTAAGTTATATAACCTTTCGTAAATAATGCATTGATAAAGTACTAACTTGGAACACTACATTTGCATAATTGAATAGTGCAACTGTGTTATGGCAAGCCAGCTCGTGGCTAAAAATAGACGACAAAATCCCTGCTGATCACAGATAGGCCCTGTTATTGAATGGTTATGTATTTTATGTTCCCATCTGTGCAACCTCATATAGCCTCATTATTTAGGATATGCATTATCAGTCAAGAACACGAATGCCTTACAAACAGAGCGTTTTTACTTCTTCTAAACAGTGCAGGACCTGTTGCGCACCGACTGACACATTGCTCTTGAGAGGAAAGCTGCACGCTCTTAAAATTCCACTTTCTTCACACGTGGTTGAATTTGCCTGGAGGGCTTGGACTTGAAATCGACTGAATAGGCAGGGGTTTCTTCTTGTCTGGCAGGTGTTGAGGCCTATGGGTTTTACAACTCTTTGTCACATTCGATTTTCAGGGCTGAATAGTTATTGCCAGCACTGAGTTAGGTCTCAAACTTGGGCTTTAAATATGAAAACCAATGTTGTTATATGTCCAACCTCATGCAAAAAGATGTGAGGTAAATTTAGCATATTGTTTCATTTCATTATAATTATTCTGTATTCAAGAGCTGCACTTAAACTCAGACGGGTGCACACTTTCACATTCCCGATGCTTCCCCCTCTTGCAGAGAGGAACCGTGATCTTGGACGCGAGCGGGGAAAGAACCTGTGAGCATCGAGAGGCAGGGGTCTGCCGCCCCCGGATGGTCGACCACCTGCTGCTCAGTGAGGAGACCTTCCGTTGCTACGCCTCCTCCCCGGCCACCCCCCACCACCGGCGCGCCTCCTCGGGCACGATGGTGACCAACGCGGGCCTCTACCACTACCAAGGTCTCTCCTTGCCATTCTCTGACGACGACCTCAGCGAAATGTCCAGCCCACGCTCCTGCTCCAGCCCGGAGTCCCAGGCCCTGGGTTTCGGCTACGGTAGCCGGAGCAGCAGCAGCAGCAGCAGCAGCAGCAGCAGCAGCGACAGCAGCTCTGGGGGCGAGAGCCAGGACGGCCTCCTGGACCTCCTGCTGTCCCAGGCCTCGCCGCACGCGGCTCCCTCGGCGGCCTCGTCGGCGTCGCCCTCGTCCCCTCCTCCCCTCCCCATGGGCCTGTCCTGGGAGTCCCGACGGGAGCAGCGGCTGAGCCTGCTCCAGCAGCAGTCCAAGGAGGAGGGCTTTGAGTTCCCGGTGTTCCCGGAGGAGCTGGAGGACCCGGCAGGCCTGCTCTTCCAGCCCACCCTGGAGGAGATCGAGGAGTTCCTGGAGGAGAACATGGCAGTGGCTTCGGAGCAGGACGAGGGCAGCGAGGGAGGTGCATCGTCGGAGGAGGGCGAGGCCGAGTGGCCCCCGTCCGCACAGAGCTCCCCGGACCAGACCGTGCCCGTGGCGGGCGGCGCCTCTCTCACTGAGACCAAACACGCTGCACCCACAGACAACAGTCTGGACTCCCACCCTGATGCAGCTGGCAGCGGTCATGACGACCTGAGCGTGGTAGAGGGGATCAAAAGGGAGAATGGCGGATCCACCCCGGCACCCACTGAGCACTCAGAAAGTGAAAGCGTGCCTCCTGTGATCCTGCAGATCCAGCCCTTGCGGATCAAACAGGAAGCCAGTCTTGGAGCGGTGTCCACACTGCAGCCACAGTCCCAACCCCAGGCCCAGACCCAGGCTCCGGCCCCACCCTCCTCAGACATCAAAATAGCCCAGCTCCTGGTCAACATTCAGGGGCAGACCTTTGCGTTGGTGCCCCAGCTGGTGTCCCAGTCCAACCTCGGCAGCGGCAGCGCCCCTTGCTCGTCCAAGTTCGTGCGGATCGCCCCGGTGCCCATCGCTGCAAAGCCACTGGGTCTCGGGGAGGACGTGATGGGCATGGGCCCCACCGCGGGGATTCTGATCGGGGGCCACAGGTTCCAGAAGAGCTCTGTGGCGGACCTTATCAAAATGCACAAGTGCACGTTCCCCGGCTGCAACAAGATGTACACCAAGAGCAGCCACCTGAAGGCCCACCTGAGAAGACACACTGGAGAGAAGCCCTTTGCTTGTACCTGGCAGGGCTGTGGCTGGAGGTGAGAGCAGATACATGTACACTGACACACACACACTCACACACACACACACACACACACACACACTCACAGCCACATACAGAGTCACTGACACACACACACACACACACACACACACACACACACACACACAAACACACACAGCCACCAACACATCACACAGTTAATTTATATCAAATTAAGAACTGTAATCTGGAAGAATTTGCAAGAGCACCTCTTTGAAATCTAGAATTATGTTTATGACTTCCTCTGGCGGACTAATGGCATTCAGATTCGATTATTCTTCCCGAATCTGTAGGCATCGATGAGGACAAGCACGAGTGATATGATTTTGAGCTCTGGACATAGAGTGGCTCCCTGTCGGCTTATCTCCGTTCTTTTTTTTCCTCTCTTGGCAGAGTGGCCGATTAGATAGAGGTCTTTGAAGTTCTTAGTGGGTAGACTTTGCCCGGCTTGCTGTTCCACTGTTTGCTCATCGTCTGCACACTCACACGCACACACAGCTCACAACCAAGTTCAACTTTTAGGTGGCAGTGTTTTAGTCTAACTGGCCTCCCGCTGTACTATTTAATGTTCAATCCATGTCGCACGCATGGTCAAAGGGCAGGTATTAAACACTGTCGGCCTTTTGTTACATATTGCCCATTGCCAGGAGTTAACAACTGAAAATCTAATTCGAGCTTTGTGTTGGTCAACTGAGACCAAAGTACAAAACCTGGGGATATGAACCTGATGCCCCCGAACCTTAGACCTGACTCTTTAACCTCTGAGGAATTGCACAAGGATGTGTAAAAAGGTGTGTGGTATGGTTCATTCAGCATGCGGTGGGCACACGCTTAGGAGAAGACCTCAAGTCAAGGACGAGTCTCATTTATAAATGTGTGTGTTCTTCAGAGACACAGACAGCGAGATAGAGATAGACGCAGGGAAAGAGAGATGGAGGGACAGATAGATAGATTGAGAGAGAGAGAGAGAGAGAATAAGAAAGATAAGATTGGCACAGCTCAGCAGTCCGTTGTCCCTCTAGACCAGGGCTTATCAGCGACCTGAGTTACCCCCAGTTTCCCCATCTGGGCTGAGGCTGAGCTGACAGTGTTCACACACACACACCAGGCTGGCTGGGTAGACAACCGAAGGACAACAGCAGAGTGTAGCCTTGAGAGCCTTTTTGCATCTGGGAACTGGCAAGGGCCCTCGCTCTTACCCAATCGCCGCCCTCATTGCGGGAATCGTGCCGTGTCCAGACGTACAGGGAGTCATCAGGCGGTGGGGGCCGACGTGACGCGAGGACCAGGCCCCCGCCCCTCCTCCACCGTGTGGTCCGACCTGTTGTGATGGGGAGGCCTGGGGCCATTGTTACAACTTTGTCACTTAGGTGAATGCAGAGAGTAAAATTTAAAGATAGTGAGAGGGAATCGGGACGTTAAGTGGCACACGTTTGGGCGAGGGAGAGGAGCAGGGCAAGCCGGATGGGGAGAGAAGGAAACAGTGTGACTTCAGAAAATGGAGAGGGAGGGAAACGTGATATTTAGACATTTTTCGCTTTTTCAGAGCAGCAAGACCCACAGACCCTCCATTTGGCTGGAGGGAGCTGTTATCTGTGTGCTCTGTGCAGCTGAGTTCAGGGACAGGCTGGAACAGAACTTGCAGTGTGTGAGTGTTTGTGTGTGTTTGTGTGTGTTCTCTACACACACTGTAGTTTAGAGTAAAGTTTATCCCACCCTGCCCTCTGGGTATACTTGAACTCCACCCACAATCTTAAAATCACCCACTCATTCACTCACTTCAACGTTCCTATTGTGGGGATGGGAATTTAGCATGTCAGTGGTGAGTTGGTGTTGGTAATATAGTTACACTATTAACCTTTGGGCAACTGTCAGGTTGTCTATTAACAGAGCTTCCTACTGGTTATGACACTGGCTAGGATTGGGGTTCATTTTGGGGGTGAGGCTCAGTTTAAGCCAAAACATTATAAGTGGTTTAAGACATGTCTGAGCGTGAGCAGAGAGATACAGGGTATGACCCGCTTCAGGGGAGGGACGCAGAGAGGGAGACATGGAACATGCAGATAGTCTGGACCAAAGAAAACTGGAAGCGCTTCTCCAATCATGACACTGTGGCATGCCCCCACTCTGTCAGCCACAGCGCTCCAATGCGTTGAATAAGTGATTGACCTAGGGTGTTCATTGCTCTAATGGCGTTTAATTATTTCCTCCCTGGGCAATGGAGTTGCTCCTGCTAATGTGTCAGGCATCCAATACACACTCGAGTGAGCACACACAGTATCCAGTTAACTCTTTAGTGCCTGGCCATTGGAGCACGAGAAGGTTACCCCACAGGTCATGCACCCTTCAGACCAAGAATAGATAGATTTATAGCCACATGTGTTGGTCCATATATGGACATCAAGCCAGTTCAACCTTATAGAAGACGCGTTTGATCATATTCCTCATTTGTTTTTAGCCTAACTTACAACCACACCATGTCATTTTATAATAGGTAAAACAATTTTTTGTCTTATCTACTTTAGTATTTTTTAAAGTCTATTATAACATTTCTTAAATGTGCTCTAGGAGTGCTTGTACAAATGATTGTCTCACGGGCACTGTGGGTGTGTGTTTTTCCTCAGGTTCTCCAGATCGGATGAACTATCCAGACATCGGCGGTCTCATTCTGGAGTGAAGCCCTACTCCTGCCCTGCCTGTGAGAAAAAGTTTGCCCGCAGCGATCACCTGTCCAAACACCTCAAAGTCCACCGCTTTCCCCGAAGCAGCAGGACAGGGCGCCCAGCAAACTGACCCCCCTGACCTCGGATTCTGCTTCATGTCAGCAGAGGGGGAGGGGAGCATTTTTTTCTATCTCTCTCTCTGTGGGTGTGTGAGTGTGTATGTGTGTGTGTCTGTGTGAGTGTGAAAGGGTAAAAAAGAGAAATGGAATTAGAGTGTGAGGCCAAGCAACATCCAAGGTAGCTTTTCTAGTCAATCTTAAAAAATGTTGTGTGCGACACTCATGGTGCTGTGATAATTTATTGAGTAATCACTTAAAGCTCAAAAACACACGAAAGCTGAAAGCTGTTACTTGCCCCCCTTACAGGTGACCTTGCTTATTACAACGTTTTAAACTTAGGTCAAATTTGACTATCAACGTTGAAGTACTACGTTGTATTTTCTGTTGTTGGTGTACCTGACTTTATGATTGAATGATGCATCAGCATTCCTTAAGCTAAAATGATGTTTGCCCATTGCCACGGGTGGTTAAGGGCTAGAGTAAGTCCCTCAAAACCAAGTTCATGTTGAACTACTGACCATGACAATCAAGATCCTAACACTATAAGCTATATTGGCCAACGGAACATATTGACCTTTAAAACAGCGATGAAGTTCTCATGAATTACTGTGATGCCAGGACAATTTTTGTCAACAACCTTTAGATGACAGTGGACAGTAAAACCTTTTGTAACATTGGTTGTCTGGGGCACCCTTCATTGTCCCTGCCATTTGCTGGAGTTGATAAGGAAGCAATAGACAATTTTCCCATGAAGGGACAAGTTGACGAGTTTGGACTGTACTTGATATAAATCCAGGAAAAAAAAAGGTTTTTGGATGAATTTTTTTTGGATCAAAGAAGGACCGTCGTGCAATGTGCAACAGTAGAGAAATACACACAGACTGTCCTGTTCGAGAGTGTGTTTCTGTGAACTGAAGTGACTTTTTAAGAGCTGCTCGTCCATCGTTACCTGGCTGAGGTCCTTTCAGTCCTGCTACCTACTTATAGTCTTCTTTCTCACAAAACACGAGGATATTTATGTCACAAATTCCTCAGTATTTAAAATACGTTATGTTAGATTGATAAGTACTGTATGACACAGTGACATTTTGGGCCTGAAAAAAAAGATAGTACTTTCTCTGCCAAAGACTGCTTGTTCTACCAGGCCAAAGAATGCCTCTACGAAGGACTCAGTACTTAAGACACGCAATATGTCCACGCTTCTGGATTAAGAACATTTTATTTGAATAGTTTAAGAGTAGAAAACGCTTATTTCAGTTGATGTTTATTTTCAGTAGTCAAAGCTCAATGAAGGGTAAGTGCTCCCTCAGTATCGCCATGTTGTCTTCTACCAGACGATCCTCAAAGCCTTGCATGTGATTTTTCTGTCGTCTCCACAGAGGCAACCCAAGACATTCTTCACTCGTCAAACTGGTACAACTCAGAATTGGTGTGGTTTTATGTTTTCTCTATGTACAGTACCCCTTCATTCATTTCCAATGACACAACTTGTGGTCCATTGATGATGTGTATTGTTAAGCCGAGCGTCGTCTGGTAATGACTTGGTTATTGATGTTATATGGACTTTTCTTTTCTTTTTTTGAATGGTCTGCTTATAATTTTCTCTCAAATAATACCCATATGTTTAACATAAACTGTTATGATCAAAAAGTCCTAATTTAGTGAACAAGGAATGTATAAAAAAAAATAGACTGGCTTCTTGAACAATCGGTGAAGACCGGTTCTAATTGACTTGAAGAGGGGTGTTTGTTGTTAAGTGAATGTATTATTTGAAACCCCTAAGCCTGTGCATCACCATGCAGTGACCCTAACCCATTGACAATAGAGGTGGGAGAACGTGGATGGGGAGGGTAGTTCATTCATACATACATACATGTATACTTTGTATGCACACAGCAATGCATTCCTGCAGTATGGTCTGAACAGCTTTGAAAACCAGGTGTTAAAAGCCTTGAACCCCTTGAATATATGTATATACTGTAGCTACATCTAAAGCCAGAAATGTTCCTCAGATGATTTCTGTGATTGTGAAAAATTTGAGTTGACAGAAATTTTAAAGAAACTGTACATTGTGTTATATGATTCACTCTGTATCATATAAATATTCTATTTTTTTCTTTATCCTTCATACATTAAAATGCATTTACATATAAACATTTGAAATAATTCTTTGTCTCTCTCGATTTGTAATTGGATTAAATTGGACCATAGCCGAGGTTCCAGCAAAAGCAATAAAATATTATGAGATATTACGCCGGTTATGAGATAAGGGAAATAATTCTATTGCCAACAACTTGACACCTTGATACTCACTACCGAGTCAGACTCTTTGATGGCCGCACAGTTCTATATATAACTCAGTTTGATGTCTTCATGGCACTGCTGCCACAGTGAGCCACCTGATCCTACAATTTAAAGATCAGTTCAGCTTTATTCTAACTAGGAGCAGCCTTAAAAAACAGCAGGACCTCGATTGCAGAGCAAAAGGCTTGTTGATATTATGCGGCATGATTAAACCATATTTGCTTAACTCATAACAGACCACAATAGCGACCTTGCATACACCACAGTGACTAGCCTAAACATTCACATCACAACATCCTTGGATGCCTGCAGTAGCATGGAATAGGTCATTTTGATCCTGACATACAACCACATCTTTAAGTGTATACAGCATACTAATTAAGAGCGGTTTGTTTATTGTAGGAAGAAGGAGTCAGTGTATTCTTCGTTTTAGTCTGATATCCCTGATTCTGAGAGCTACAGAAGAGAAGTGGGGAAAAAAACATGTTTTCTAGATATAAGTTTCTTGCATGCCAGCCTCAGGTCCATACCATACGACATCTCGTTCCAACTCTATCTGTCTCTTTCTACTTCTTTCTCTAATGTCCCTTCAGCCATTGACCTTTAACAGAGTGTGAGGCGGGTGTGGCAGGAGTGTTAGCATGTCTGCTTGGTCACCGTGTCTAAGCGGATTGCAGCAGTGTTTTGTGGCCTGGCGTCCATGGGATGGTCTGGTATGGATGTAGACCTCGTTGATTTATGAGGGAGGGCGGTTTTAGCGGCATTGTGGGATGCTACAGAAGTACCTAATTCAAGACACCTGGGTGGGACCAGGTTTTGGCCCAGCCCCACTAGGCCCAGCTGTTTGTGTTTCAGGCTTGTCAGAGGATGTGGTGTTTTCATGGTTCCTTTTGAGCATAGTTCTAGACTGCGGGTGCCTCTGCTGTGACCTGTTGGCTATGGTGGAGAATGGCGCAAAAAGGCCAGCACATCTTGAATGCTTTGCCCATTAGCGCAACACATCTGGCTGCTTTGCCCATTACCAGATCATAATTGTGCAGATATATTATAAATGGCACCAAAACTATGTTTAGAATGAGTGTTACATTCTAACTGTCTAAAACATCCAAATATTCAATGTAGGCTTTCAGTCTCAAAAATATGTTTTTCAGTCACGTCAGTCAGTCAAGTATGTGGGTCTTATTTCGTTCTTCACGTAATCTGATGTTGTCTATAAATATAAATGTTCTATACTTTAAACTAATAAGAATGCATTCCATATGTGCTGAAACAGATAAAGAACATGGTGAAAAAGGTAGCACTTTAGATTCACATGACCCCTTAGTTCATCTCATCGCATTTACCTCACTCATAAATTCCCACTCACAAAGCCAGGAGCTGCCAAGCTCTGCTAGCTCAAACCAACAGGCAAACCTCCCAGAGATGAGAGGAGATCGGGAGAGGTCTGCTCACCCACAGGCGCCCCACGGCCCTGGGAGGACAAGGGGCCGTTCGCTCCACGACGGCAGGGACCCGTCTTGTTGACCGTGCGATCAAATGTCTCAGCAGGTGCATCACTGGGAGCTGGAGTCCAGGCCTGTAAAACGGATCAGGATTCCTAGAAAAACAAGTCGTGACATACAGCTCGCTGCGTCCACGCCCTCAGTGCTATGTTATAGTGTGGGACACTCGCGAGCTCACCTTACCCGCTGCATGTGGAGAGCCAAAGCTGGTGTCGTGCCAGTGGGAAGCAGTGCAAATCAAAGCCACTCCAAAACCCCAGTATATCAATATGACATGAACTCCCATTTGTATTCTCAACCCGTCTCCTGTAATAACTCGACGGTAGGAGGAACACTTTATATACTCTCGAGGTACCATTGTTGAACTACAGACCAAAAGCGCTAGCCTTGAAAGCGAGACATTTCTTGAAAGCCGGTGGCTACTTTTCCTTTATCTCACGGTGGAGTACAGAAAAGTAGAAGGTTAAAGCAGCACAATGTGTCCTTTGTTGGCGGCAGGCTCTCCCCTTTTTTTCAGGTGCCCGCTCAGGATTGAAATGATACCAGATTGAAAGAGGTGCGAAGCACGAGAAGGAATCGACTTGAGGTACAGGTACACTATGTGAGATACCATAAATAAATGTGTGATGTGGTGTCATGTAACCTTTGGGGAATCTCGATCGGAGGATGTCAATAGCAAGGAGCGGTGAGCGAGGAGTGAAGTGTGGCACCAACCGTTTACGACTAGGTGTCAATGGGTGAAGAGGAGGAAGAGAGAAGGGCAGGGCCGGGAAGGAGAGAGAGGGGGGAGATACCTAGCTCAGCTGTGTTCAGACTGTGTCTGTGCTTGTGTGTGTTAGAGGGAGAAACAGAGAGAGCGAAGGGGAGAGAGAGAGAGATAGAGAGAGATGTGTCACATTGCACAATTCAGTGTGACTGCCACAACACACAACTACTGCACAATTTACGGTGTAGTGAAGTGCTCAGACTGCAGTGTCAGCAGTCTGCAAAATTGAATAGACTGAGCGTGTGTGTGTGTGTTTTACTAACCTTCACTTTCACACATTTCAGATGTGTGGTACTTCTGGTCTTCATCGGATAAAAGCACTCAAATCTGACCCCAAATGTTTCTTAATCAACGATACCACTTAGAGGATTGAAATAAATGAATAAAATATTGTAAAGCTAAAAGAAAATGCAATGACAAAAATGAAATACATTTTATACATGCAACTTTTCTAACCGAGGTAGCCATAAATATTGTAGATTACTTTAAATACATTTGTCATTCTATACCTTGAAATATTAGTGTTGGTGCCAGAGCATGAATGCAGACAGTTTTTCCATATGACATCTGTTTGCTAGGGATCTCAGGCACAGAATGTTCTGCCACTGAGCTGGACAGCCTAATAAGAGCCAGGTCCAGCCCAAACGGCTGTGGGACGGCTCTCCTGGGGCCACATCCCCAGGCCCACTCACTCTGTACTGGGCCGCAACAATGACCTTGGTAGTTCTGCCACACACAGAAACACATAAACGCACACACACTCGCAGCCTGATGATTCCAGCAGACCTCAACAATGGGTTGATGAAGCAGCAGCCATGAGAGTGGGCAAGATAAATGGAAGAGGGATGAATGGAATGCACCGTAAAGAACAATGGCTCTTTAACTCTCCACGGCTGAGAAACTCCATATGACTTACGTAATTCCCCGGTGGTACCGGAGCGGCGGTTGGACACGCCGTTCCCCCGACATGAAGTAGAATAACATCATTAACTTGTGCCCTGCGGGGCTCTTTTCTGATAGCGATCGGTCTCACTGTTCCTCATCCAGGCCCGTTTGAAAATACCCAATAATCCTTTGACCACACCACTAACATCGGACTCCGGGAGGCAGTCAGCACATCATAAAGTTAGCGCTCACTTCCAGCACCAACTTCCTCCTTCCATGATAAAATATGTACACAGGTCAAACTTTTGATAGAGCTGAACACTGTTACTTTGCGGATAGAGTGTTGAATGGAAGATTGATGCAGTGGTCTACAACTCACAGATCATTCTACATGGCTGACTTCAGGTTATTTTAATCGGATAGTAAGAATGTATTGAGTATGAAACAAAATACCAGCACAAAGGAAACTGCTTGTTTCTCAGTGGACTCTCCAAAGCATCTACAACGCTTCGGCCAAGTTGAGAATGCCCTCAAGGGTGTTCAACTCAACTCAAGTATTTATGCACTCCTTCACAGTCATGTCATAGGACTTTGACTTTGTCCAAACAGGTGATAAGGGCACGTTTTCACCAAAGCACGCTTAATTCTCTGGCATATAGTCTGTATCCCTTCGTATAGGCCAAGGGTCAGTCCTACAAAACTAGATGCATTGTCAAGTATCAAAAATATAAACCACCATTTCCAAATTTTTGTTCCAACAAGTATTTTAAGAGTATGATTATTGCAATGTAACAACTATGTATAACAATAAACAATAAATATCTGGTGTCAAGTGTAGAAAAAATATTTAAAATTTTTTATGTGTATCTTTTCCAAGATTTAATTTAAATCTATTTTTTTCCCTCAGATTTATAAATGTCTGAAACATTTTAATAAAACACTTAATTTGTATTTTCAAATATAATTTATAAATCTCAAAACATTTAGCAACTTTCTACACTTACATCCAGCTTGTGAAATAAATCTGAGAAAACAAGCTTGCTCTTATTTACACTTGGCGATTTGAGATTTAGCTCAACATAAATACATAGTTTCAAATTAAACATTCGATTTTAGAATCGAGATTTAGCAGAAGACTATGGAATACCAAATGGGCCTAAATTATATACATACATTTTCATTAATTAAATAAATAATCACATGAATAAATACAGGAGTAAATGGACAAATAAAGTGCGAAATCACAAAATACATTTATTTCACAATGACCATTTTTTATTGTCAAATGGCACTTTTTATTTGTTTCATAATGGTACTTTTCGGATTATCATATTTATTTCATTATGGTACTTTTCCGAATGTCATTTATTTCATAATGGCTATTTTCATAATGACGTACTGTCAACTAACACGAATGGTTGGGGGTCGGTCATGGTGATTGGTTGATTTTACGTTAAAGGTGTGGTATGTAGTTCAAGAGAATTG
>JAVQIZ010132657.1:0-15495 GCA_036023535.2 Galaxias brevipinnis | reverse complement strand
TACGGATAAACCCAAAAGTGACGTCATCCCCCCCCCCCCCCCCCGTGAGATAGAGTTAGAATTAGAATTAGAATTAGTTAGAGTTAGAGTTAGAATCGCCTTTATTGCCATGAAAGATCGTGCATGTACAGTACATTTAGGAATTTGCCTTTGTGTGTGTGTGTGAGCGCCACACAAATACAATACAATAAACACTTAGGACAACAAGTGTAAAAACGTGAAGTGCATAACATTAACAACACAACAACCAGAACGGGGTTATTTGACAGGAGGGAAATTGGGAATACCGTCCTCTGCACAGCAGTGGGACCCGCTCAGCCCCTCCCTGCTTGCAGCTCTGTCCAACCCTGGCAGCAGCCTCCCAAAGCGCCAGGGTAACCAGAGGGCCCAGGCGTCACCTGAGCCCTGCAGCCTGGTCAATATCTGGGCCCCCAGGGGCCCTGGCAGGAGCTGACTGCCTCCTGTGATGGGCAGCCCAGCTGCAGCATGAGGGAGCACCCAGTGTCTCCATGTCCCTTCCCTGCTCAGCCCTGAAGCCTCCTCCTCCTCACTGGGACCATTTTCCCCCCTTCCAACTAGAGAGACGCCACCCAAGATGCGTGACATGGAGTCGAGTGGATGAGCTATCCATTTAGTCGACTGTCTAAAACGTATTCCCTCCTCAGCTCTTGGAGGAGAAATGCACGGACAAGACCTCAGCTGGTATTTAAATCCAATTGAATAATGAGTGAGTTAGGGGCCCCATGGATTGGAGAGGGCTCCCAATTAGGGGGTTGCCACGGCAACGCTATTGTAATTTCCCTCTCCCATTTGCCCAATATCAATTTGTGTTCCCGATCCATTATTGTGACCTCGTGGAGTGCCATTGTATTACAAAATAGCCGCCCTTGATCAGAGGCAGCAGCCGTAGGTTTTGTTGATCACCGTATGCAAAGGTTTGTGAGTGTGCCCCCCCCCTTTGAGTTTAACCACGGGAACTGGGGCACATAGACAATGACGCGTCTTCCATTCTCCCTTATGAGCAAGGCTGTTCTATTTTCAGTCTTGAATATTAAACTAGAGCCCATTGTGACGAGCCGAGACGCACCAGTTGAAGAGCCGTTGGTCGTCAAGTGTATTTCATGCTGTCTGCCAGCATATGGTAGCCGTATACGGCACAGTTCGGTTCGTTATTCCCCATGATATTGCAATAATTTATTCAGTCAGTGTCCGTTCCAAAATGGCCGCCACAGAGTGACAGTTGGTAATATGACATTTTGCCTCCTCTGTGCCCCTCAGCGGTGGGTGGCCAGCAAACAGATGCGCTTCGAGGGCGGTTTCCAGGGGCGCTGCAACAAACTGGTGGACGGCTGCTACTCCTTCTGGCAGGCCGGCCTGCTGCCCCTCCTCCACAGAGCCTTCTTCAAAGAAGGTACGGCCACGCTTCAGAACGCCAGCCCCCAGGGACATGCACTCCACGGCGAGCCTCAGAGTGTTCATTTGAATGTACAGTCTATACAGTACAGACACTGCGTCATTCAAACACTGTAAATGCCTCTGCAACATATGTTTACTTTCATGGTATTTAAGTGTGTGTGTGTGTGTGTGTAGGGGACACGACGCTAAGCAGAGAGAGGTGGATGTTTGAGCAGCAGGCTCTGCAGGAGTACATTCTCCTGTGCTGCCAAAACCCAGCTGGAGGTCTGCTGGACAAGCCTGGCAAGTCAGTACCACACACACACACACACACACACACACACACGGTGTATGTAGCACACCCAACATTAGCCCCACAAAAAACATTCAGAATGTAACATCTTCATTGTCACTTGATGTCATTATATTCTTGATGGTTTTTAGAAGAAGAGAAGACATATAATTCAATGCAATGACTCCTGTACTTGTGTGAATACATCGATCTGTAAACCGATGACCATAAAAGGACATCCTTCTCCAGTCCCTTGTTGACGCTGTTCTGCTCCGTCCATCCAGATCGAGAGATTTCTACCACACATGCTACTGTCTAAGTGGCCTCTCGATAGCACAGCACTTTGGCAACACAGACCTCCACCAAGAGCTGATCCTCGGCAAGGAGGAGAACAGACTGGTGAGACACTCCTATCTGTGTGTGTGTGTATGTGTGTGTGAGAATGCAAAGCTCTTGGATATTTGCCAAACAAAATCCTTATTAATTTACAGAAATGGGACAAAGTGAACATGTATACGGTCATAGAACAGCACACAGCTTATGGATGACACAACATGAAGATGACGGTCCACCTTTCTCTTTTTCTTTGTGCTTCCAACGCCCCCTCCCCCCCTCCAGGCACCAACCCACCCGGTGTACAACATTTGTCCAGAGAAGGTGGCCCAGGCGCTGCAACATTTCCACAAGCTGCCTGTTCCAGTGCCAGGCCAAAGCACCAGGCCGAGAGCCCCCAGCCCTGAGGCACAAACTAGTTCTGCTGGAGCCTCTACTTCTTCTCAATGAAACGTTTCCAGGGGATTTCTGTAGATGTCTCTTATTTGATTTCTACCTATGGGTTCAAACTGTGGGGAGTTTTAACTGAACCAGCACAACGTGGTTTTGGGTCCAGATAGATGACTGGTCCACTCAACCTAAGCACTGACTTGCTGGATGGTCCGTAACAGATGCTGGAAGAATTGTTGAAATGACTGAATAAATTAGGTAGTCACTTGGAAACCATGTTCTAGATTTCGTTATTGTTCTAATGCCAAGGAATGTGTTTGTCTATTCTTACAAAAGGAAACTGTATCTATGTAGTCGTTCAAGGAAGCAATAAAATGTGTGAGGTCATTCAGGAAGTTAAAAGCTTCTTATGGCAATATATGAACGTTTCTAAAAACAAGAAGCCATTGAAATGTTTTTATTAGGGTATAGACGCTGACCTGAAAGATGGATGGCGACAGTTGTATAGAGTGAAGCAACCCTGGACAACAATCACACAAGCTATTTAAAGAAAACAAGTTACCTGATCTTGTCCCGGGTTGACACCTGAGACCAGTCTGCTACTACATTGGCGACAAGAAAACTCCATTTAACCCAGCTAATAAGCCCAAGACAAAGGCTTTCAGCTTTCTTTCTCCACTCAGTCTTCTAAATGTTACACATTTTGTATGTATTATCTGTAGCCTGGTTATAATGTAAAGAGGGATAGCTGTGTCTAATGGGACAGAATGTTATTGTCAAGCCATACTCTATCTATTTTGCAAATAACATGCAAATCATACTTCCAAAGGTCAGAGGGCATCGTAATATGAAGTGGCCTCATTCAAATAGAACTCATTAATCCTTCTCTTTTATATTGAAACAGTAAGAGACACGTTTTTAAAGGATAAAATAGTTTTATTTATAGTCTTATAGTAAAGGTAGGCCTCAACTTGCAAGACAATTGTTGGCAGTATGTACAACATACCTGTAATTTCCATGGAATGGAATCGGACAAACAAAGACCTATTTAGTATACACTAATCATATCCTAAATGGAAATCAACTGGAAAAGGTACATACACACACATTTCCTAGATACGCAAAATGCTTTCTTTTTTTTCCTGGGGAATTCAGCAACATTGAAGATTTGACTGTGTAAAGCACAACAAAACTGACTTTTTCTTGGTAGTGAAAAAAATGGGAACTAACTTGACATTCAATATCTAGATCATACCCTCAAGGAAAACTACAAGTGACACATTGATATTTTCCCCATGATTTGTGAGACTAAAATGCATAACGTATTTTTGAGATAACTTGGAGAAAACATCCAATTAATGCTCTTTTTTTGTAAATATAAAATCGAGACGTATTCAGCCACCTAAATTCATTCACTATTTCAAGCTATAGGACAAAATACGATACAAGTTATTAATTTTTTCCTTCAAAACATCAATTTCAACAAAGGGGTTACTTTTTTTCTTGTCTTCTAACAAACGTGTCAAAATGGAAAACATCTCCTATCCAGTTGGCCTGAGGTGGGTATCACTTTTACATCAATATTTGCTCCAAAGCATCTACACATTCTTTAGTGGAAAAGTAGGCTACAAACATTTTCAAAAAGGTAAACTTCACCATCTGGGCAATTCATCTAGGCGTGTGTAAATTCTAAACAGGTATTTTTTTTTTTTTTATATATATCAAGAATAATCAACAAAATAAACAACAAAAAAAGAATATCTTAGCAGTGCTTGGAGGAATACACCTCGGCCCCCTCCGGCCCAGCTAATTCAAGGAGGAGGGGAAGCATTGAGGGTATACAAGCATCGAGTCCTTAAGTAGTGAAGCTGCCTCATTTTGGGTTTTTGGATTGTTGACGTTGCACTGTGGGAGAAACCGATGAAAGGTGGGGGGGTGGGGGGGGGTCAAAGAGAAAGTAAAAAGGAGGGGTGTCACGGAGAAAAACCAAAAGCTCTACATGGATTTCATTCATCAGTTGCATTCCACACTACTGGCTTCCCTCCCTCCCTCCCTCCCTCCCTCTCCTGGCGATGGCGCGAGTGTGGCCCAGAGAGAAGGACCAGAAGGGAGGGATGGAGAGTGTCCAGAGAAAGAAGGGTGAAGCGAAGGCCGGGGCGAGAAAAGAAGGGTGGTAGTTTGAGGAGACTGCAGTACCCCTCCTCCCCACCAGGAGTGCCGCCGCTCTCTAGCTGGGCTCCACGCGCAGCTTCTTCCTGTTGGGAGGTTCCTCGGGTTCCGATTCGGAGCTGGAGTCGGAGCCCCCGTCGAAGGCCGACACGGCGCTGCCCTTGGGGTTGGTGTACAGGCTGCTGTCGGAGGACGAGTAGCTGGCCTGGAGCTGGGTCGATCCCTTCACCTTCTCCAGTGCACGTACTGCAGGAGAGGGGGGGCCCAGATAAAGAGAGAGAGAGAAAGCAAAAACGGACGGAGCGGGTAAGAGGAGGATGGGATCGGTGTCAATGAAACGGAATGGCAGCACAAAAAGAGCAACTGAATGTTAAAGAGAAACATAAAATATTATCGTTAGGCAACAAGGTCTGTATGATATTAAGTGTTAAGATGCAGAGGTGGACGGACAGACACGGACGGAAACAAGGTCTGGTCTCCGTGGCGACCGTGACTCACCTTGCTGCTCCAGCAGAGCGTTCTGCCTCTTCAGGTCGTCGATGTCCTGCTGGTGTGTGTGGTTTTTCCGCCTCATGTATTGTATGTACTCTGTTGCTTTGTCTAGGATCTGAGCTCGGGATGCCTGTTTGATAGATTGCTGTCAGCAACAAAACAAAAAGTGAAAATATTGACGCAAAGGTTGCAGCATCCTTACTACAGTGCTAACATTTATACACAGTTTAAGCCTTGGAATAGGTCTTGTAATAAAGATTAGTTTATTTTGTAATATTACAAGTTCTTGTAGTAGCTGACTATAAACAAACACCCTTTTCACTTCCATTAGTCCTATCATGTAAAATAAAAATACAGCTATAGATAACATTTACATTTCAACCTTCTTTCAAAGCTAGTTAGGGAAAATACATCATAATCAAACGTAAAATTGGAGCCAATGCCACAGCCAGCTGGACAATAATTGCGGATAATTATCCCTAAAGCTTGTAATGAATGCAGTCTTCGGCGGTACATATTTGTCTAGTCTGAAAAGTAAATAGTTTCCCTTAATAATAGCCTATTCACTCACATACATTAGGTACTGATGCTACAGTGTCTTAAGCTTAAGTCATGTCACACAGTTGCACTGGCTGCCAAGCACTGAGCCCTATCACCCTACATCCAAACCACTAGGCCCTACTTCCTGTTCCCTTTCATTGAAACACACACAATACGGTAGACCAAAATATACTACATTATTTAAAAGCACACATAACACGGCAGACATCAAAAAGCACATTATTTGCATCACATCAAACAACTCTGACACACACACACACACACACACATTGTATGCACCCATTCACCACAATGGCCCTCCATTAGAGAGCATCACTTTTCACATGCATCTAATTTCTAATAAACAAAACAAACACACACACACACGAACACCACATGTCCTGCCTAAAAGCCACTTGATGGGTTCACTGTGAGTTGGTTTTACCTCCTGGCAGGGTGTACCGGGCCCAGGCCAGGCTATACCAACCTTTTCCCCTTGCAAGGCCGGCACGGAGTCCCGCAGACTGTGAAAACTGTCTTTGATGTGGTCTCTACGCTTGCGCTCCAGAGCATTGTGGTGTGCCCGTTTGTCTGCCTGCAACGAAAGAGATAGAGGGGGTCATGTAAGGGCTTCAGCCCAGAGACACACCAAGGACAGGAAGGAGGTCACCACAGGACAGGACGAGAGAGAGAGAGAGAAAGACACACACACACACACACTCTCCCTCCTACATCAGTGCTGCCAGTCCCAACAGTCTACCGGAGCCAACTTAGGCCTGGCAGAAGGGACTTTGTTTGAATGCAATGACTTTATTGAGTAAGCATAACATTGAAATTCTACATAATGTTTTTTTTTAAATAATTTCTATTTTGATAACTACCATTTTTAGGTATAACATAAGAGTTAGGGAACCACACTGCCAGACCCAGTTTGTGCAGTTTATGCGGCACCTTGAATTACTAAAGGTTTTCGGTCGCATAGCCAACTTTAAAACAATATAAACAAATATATGATCATTTGCCTATAAAGTATGTCAGCGAGGAGAAGCCAAATGCACACTTAATCCATAACGTATTGACTCTTTTTAACAAGAATCTAGCAAATGTTGTCCTATTACAACAAGAAATGTTCAAATTTAATTTGATCATGTTTGTTTCATCATTAGTATTATGCTTGCCTTGAAGAATCTAGTCCGTTGTGTAAAACAGATCATTTAGGGCACACGGGTAACTATTATGGACCCCCAAAGCACTAGTTTATGCATGTTCTTAAAGCACTGTACTGACATTGACTTCCTTCATCTAACTGCCCAAAAGAAATTCAACCCACATTTGCATTTAGCCACAAGATGGCTGTCTAGGTCACATGACCAGGGCCAGGCAGAGAGCAGCCAGCCTGCCAGCTGCTGCAGCAGTTAAACCTGTTTCAGAGCAGGACAGTGCAGTCACATCACCAGCTTCAGGACTCTCTACCCTGTCCAATCTAAACTGAGTCATCTCATAGGCAGGCTACATGCGCCCACAACTAAAGGGAGCAAGAGGCCCAAAGGCAGGGATAGGCACGGGGACAGGGGTGGAGAACACAAGGTAGAAACTGGCTTAAGTCATATGACAAACACAACAAATCACGTGACTTATGAAAAGCTCTGTGCATTCTAGATAGAAACGAAACCCAGCAGCAGCAGCAGCAGCAGCAGAACAACCACAGCAAGGAAAGCATTTCTTAGAGGGGATGACAAGGTAGATAATAGGACCAGCTGTCTGTGACTCACTTCTTCAGCAGCGTGTAGCAGCATTAATATTACAGCACGAAACCCAGCACAATAAGAACACACCAATAGACGGACACCTCCTCTAGACCAATCTGATGTCTAGAGAGGACATTCTAATGACAAATCACTTCAGATTCCCCAGGCTAACACTAGTTCAGTTACACATTTTACAGACACAGAGCAATACACTATCTATATATTATTGACATGGTTATATAACTCAGGTCTCTCGACACTCACACACATATACATGAACACACACATTATATATATATATATATATATATACACACACACACATATATATATATATATATATATACACACACACACACACACACACACACACACAAAGAAGTGGTAGTCTCTTAAGACCTTCTGGATATCATGTCAACAACATGATTGGTAGAAATGCTGTGTGACTACAGGAAGGAATGCATGCTAGGAGACAGCTGCCTACACACTGCAGATTAGACGGAATGATCCAAAGGGGGAAGCCTCCCCTCTGCAAGAGCCAGCCATGTGCCAAGCACCACAATATACACACGACCACAAACAGGCATGGCTCAACTCCTTCCATTCAGCCCAGAGTAAACAAACATGTGACTGGTATTAGCAGTGTGGGAAAATATGAGCCTGGCAGCCATTTTGATCCATTCCTGTTTAGTAGACGGATAGAACAGACAAGACTTGTGGGTCATTTCTTCTAACCAACCAACTGGAATAAGAGAGATCTAGAGCAGAACCCATTAAAAGAGGGAGTTGGTAGCCATTACTGGTCATGTCCTAGTCAATAGATTTTGAATGGCTAAACAAAAGCATGGATGAATTTTGTACATTTTGTCACAGCTTGCTCAACTGAGGATAGATAGACCTAACAATGTTTGACCACTTCTGGAGGCAAGCAGACGAGATGCAGTCACATCATTTGGCTAAATGTTTTGAGGAAGCCTTGTTTATCCCTTACCTTTTCCCACAGAGGGAACCAAGATTTTGCTAACCGCATTAATGGGACAGGCTATAACCCCAATGCTACCCAACTGGCCCTACTAACTAGATGATCTATCAAGGTCATTAGACATTAAGCCTCCATAACAGGTTTCCTATGTAGCCACATGCACAGTTTAGCACTATCAACATTGCTAAAAACAGGTAATACTATTATTTTGTTATACATTATTATCATCATCAAAATCATCCTTAGCATGATTGCAATTACAATTCAGCTTGCAAAAGAACATTTAATTGCTTACTGGTCTTTGATTTATACACCCCCCTACATAAAAACTAGACTTACAGAAGCAAATTCGGTCTCTCTTCCCTAGACATGACTTCATAATGTACTAGTTCAAATACTGTTGGTTGCCAAAAGCATACTCAACCATGACGGATATCCTACACATCATGTGAGCGGGTGTCTCATCCCCCATAAGGGTGTGCTCTCCATACCACAGCTCAGTTCCTCTGAGACTGAGCAGTCAGCATAGTGAAAACCAGAGGAACACTTTAGTGGCACACCTGACATTGGGGCACACTGTGAACCCTTTCCCTATTACTGCTGTTTCTAAAACATGGCTTGTTTGTGGATTTCAGGCACGTTAAATTAGGGATTCACACCATCAGATTTGAATGACAATAAAAGCAATAGGGTTGAATGTTATATCCTATTTTCAAGAATTTGCAGCCTTGGTAAATATGCAATTGCTGCAATAAACTAGGTAAATGGAGGAGCATACCTGTTCAATATCAAACATTGGTGATCATGCCTTTAATTTAAGGTTATAATTAGTTTTTCTGTAATTTCTTGCATGAACAAGAAACATTTAATCGCTCACAACTACAATGTTCTCTTATTGTCGGCAACACTAATTTGGTATAATAAACGTTCAGTTGAGTAACTTACAACAGACAACTGCGCATTTGTTTCAATATTCAATTGGTTGAACAAACATCATTTTCTGTGCAAAAAAGTATGTCGTGCAGTGTGTTTTTTTTTTCACCCGCATGCGATGCGGCTACGTCATTCAGTTCTCCTGCCAGAGCTCAGTGGCCTGTCGAGAGCGATGGCTCTAATCGCTGGCTGCAACATACAGGAAAACATCTCGCAGAAGCCTTACTGCCACGACAGTTTGTTCAAGATGCATATGGGCTTATATGACATGTTATTGCAATTACAGGCTTCTTGATGAAAAACAACCTAAAAGCACAATTTGCGCAACGTTTACTTTTCAAAACTGGAAATTTTCTCTTTCATTCGGCCATATAGCAAAACCATGAGCACTGAGCAGCATTGGCTTTAATCTAAATATAGATGCCGTGCACCCAACTCTCTGTAGATTGTACAGGATGGGGATACCCTACACTGAACTAGATCAATATTTGCATTATCAGACTTAGATCGTTAGCTCGATATAAAATGTATGGTGGGCGCCAAAAGGTGAACTATGTAAATTTATTTGTAATTTCTTAATATATATTTATATTTCCAATGAATTCATGTTTATTCTGACGTTGCAGGCAGCATGGTATAAAATTGTAACAGGCATGGTTCATGGCACGTATCTATCATTGCATCATTAGGAAACATGTATGGCAGACAAAATCAACCCTGTGTTAGCGAGTTATCCAGTTTACTGAATAGTCTAGCTAAATTAAATATTCTCTTTGGAAAATCGCCCCCATATTACGCACCACATCGCCGGGAAATCTCGATGAGTCTTCCTGTAAATAAATAAAACAGAAAAATAAATGTTACCACAATTGTTTTCGGAAATGAAAGTAAGTAGTTAGTTCACTAGTTATTATAATAACACAATTCGTAGCTTGCTGTGGAACGATTTAGACAGGGAGCTAACCTTAGCAGACTAGCAGTTTGCTAATATTAGCTTCAGACAGCCTTAAAATTAGGCGTTTTACAGACACATAGATCTGTGTGAAACAAACAGCTAGCACAGCTAGCCAGCTAAATCGTCAGCTTCAAAATAAGGTACGATAACGTTACGTCTAGAACCTAAAAGTATCAATACTCACGTCACTGTCGACTTCGATATCATCGTTATCACTCATTCTTCGATTAAATAGTCTAATTAAATGATCGGGCAACTCAAAAACAACATGTATCCGAGCTAGCACTTTTGCACACAGACCACTACACTAGCTAGCTTTCCCTTATGTGAAGAATGATTCGAGATGGATTCAACGAACTATAGTATCTACACGTGACTTGACTCCACACGGACAACGTTCCGCAGAAGGCTGGTGAGCCATTTTCTTATCAGCATGGGACCTGTAGTTCATATTATATTTTCCGATTTTTTTCCTCTCGAATATAATCTGGCTACAACTAATTTAGATTTTTATGGATAATTAAAATTGCATATTAGATATACAAGAACAATGTATCTTTGATATATGACCTCTCTATATATTTGTTAAATGTAAATTTTATTATAAAACTACACTCCCCAGTATCTATGAATGACACACGTGTCATCAACGTCTCTGGCATGTATTTACCACCCAATGTACAATAGGACTTGTAGTCCTCCCTGTCACTATGTCAGTGTGACGACAAGATCGAACCACGTGGCTTATTATTGGCCAACATGCGCTTGACCTTTCTTTCTTTCTTTCTTTCTTTCTTTCTTTCTTTCTTTCTTAATTTCTTTCTTTCTTTCTTTCTAATCAACCTACAAGTCAAAGAGAATAATATACTAACTGTAAATAGTTATCATAATTAGGCCTATTCCATTATACTCAGTGACTGAATACATGACATAGACAGTATGTGTCTATAAAGAATTTAGTTTAAAAATAAGAGCCACTTTACTTTCCTATATGATGATTACAACTGACATAATTGATAACTCATTATAGCACATTATTGAAGGAGTTTTTCTATGGTAAGTAAAATAAAACAACATTTGATTGAATTATTAAATTAAAAAATGGACTTCAGATAATGTATTCCTTTGAACCGTATATATTACATTTTGAATTGAGACATTTATGATTAATCCTCATTAGAATTCTAACCCATGTAGGTCTGTTCTGAAAGTTGGGGGTGGTCACTGACTAAAAAAGCAAATAATCTGGGCTTTTTCCCCGACAAACTGTGCTCTAGAAAAGGAGCTTACACAGTGGATTATTTGAGCTGCTGCATCAGTGGATCAGCAAGTGTGTAAAAACAAGCCAAGAGCTGCATCCATTCCCATAGCAGGTCAGGAGACTACAGCAGCTGCTGTGGACACCAACCCCTCCACCAATAGGGATTCACCCTTTCATCAACCCCTCCTTTTCTCTGTTTCCCTATTGCTACAGTTTCCTTATTTTTCACCATATCACTGTCCCCAAACTTTTCCCGTCAATATTCCCCAATCTTCTTTATGGAGTATTCCCTCTTTCCCTCTAATTCTTTCCCCCTTTCCCACACTCTTCCCCTCTCCCTCTCTCTGTTCCCTCTCTCTGCTAAAATGGTAATGTCTTGGGCCACAAAACATGTTTATATGCATCACTATAGAGACTAACAGGGTCAGGCAGAAATTGGGTGCATAGCCTGTTTAACTGATGACATCACAATAACACCACACTTTAAAAATGCCTTCAATGCTGCTCAGCTACTAAAGAGAAAAATATGTGGGTATAGTTTTGAAGTTCTTCAGCAAATCAAGACAAATTACATTCATGATTCAGCGGTTTTGTGTGCTTTTATTGACATCTATTCTATTAAAGTCACAGCAGCTGTACCAGCTTGAACAAAACGTACTGTTCTGGAGGGTGGCTTGGACACAAGCAGTACGGGAAATATATTGTTACTTTAAACTTGAATAACATTCATTGCTGACCATTTTGTGAAACTTATATAATTTTATTTTGTCTGCTTTGAATATGGGAATATTATTTTGAGCTGGGAATGTAAGCTGTGAGATTTCTGAGGCTTGTTGGTTGGCCATTTGAGGCTAGAATAAATTAGTTGAACAAATAATTTGTGTGGGGTTTATTCAATTGCTTAGTAAACAATTAATGTTAAGAAGTAAGGAGTAACTGTAACTAAATGCAAATTTACAGTAACTAGCACAACACGGTTATGGAATACTTTCATAATTTTTTTTCTATGTATATTTCTTTAAGTGGTTATTCTACATTCTTAAACCACTCCTCTTTTGCCCATAGTGTATTGTAGATTATACATAGGAATAGCCTTAGTATTCTTGAAATGTGAATTTGTTCTTTACATTGTTGTCTAGGGAACTAATGAATGGGTATGAAAACGACAGCAGCGTCTGTCATCCCATGCGTAATGGGTGATAATGGGTAAGGTACAGGTAGTTTCATGGAGACACATAGCAGTTTATCTGTCAGTAACAAGAGATCTTTAGGATAAAAAATACATGAACAAAAGCTGCAATTTAGACATCTTGTCTGTCTCCTACATCCTATTATTGTATCTAAGTTCTGCCATTGCAGTAAGAAGGGAGCTACAGTACTTTGTGTATATTTTCATTTGTTTTCCTTTTTTTTTAAATTTCTTATCTTCTGCAAGAATGATCTGCTCTCTTTGCGTTTCCAAGAGCTATTCGACCACTCCCATGAGCAGACGTTTTAACCAATCATTGTAAAACATTTAAATTGTGTGACATATTATCCATGTCCTTCTGATAAAATAGGAGAGCTTGGCACTATGCAGTATTGCAACAGACAGTTGTGCATGCTCATTAAAGGTCAGTCTTTATAAAACATTTGTTGGTTTGATTCTCACTTCTTCATCAACTCAAGGATTTCCACAACATTGTTCTGTAGGAAGTACAGTTACATGGGAAGGAGGATTGACATCAAATGCAAGGTACATTATTTTATACCAGAAAATACGATCATTAAATCCTTACGTTGGTTATTTTTTATTTCTTGGGTTAGAAAGGGCTAGAGGAAGTAGTTTGCTCGTTCTGAATTTGGCACAGAATTGTACTTGGTTGAGGTTTTACTGGCTGCAAATCTTCGTTGAATATGGGTCTTGACAATAACAACGGTTCAAATACATAAAGTATGGTATTTTCAGTTAGTGAGTACGGTATTCTCAATAGGAATCTGATGGTGGCAAAAAAAATGTGCTAAAGCTATCATCTTAAGTGAAAGTCAGCCTTTACTTGGAATTTAAGGATACTAGGGTTTAGCTAATAAGGGCATACCTACAATAACTCATTTATTCTCACAAAGTCTCAAACCCACCATGTATCAAAAACCAAACCAGAGAAAAATTATTTAAGTATAATGATTGTGTGACAGCAGTATAATAATTACCCTTAGAAAATATGTTTTGACAGTAGATACTGCTTAAAAAAAGTAAAAGATAAGTATTTTTATTCATATGAATTGGATAATGGTCCCCACCAGCAAATCCCTCACCCCACTTTTTCAGATATATACAAAAACAGGAGAAACGTAAACTGTACTGTGTTGAAATCAAAATTCCACCGATGTGTACGTCCATCTGTCTTCTGACATTGGTCCTGCTGTAAGTCTTGTCTGCTTTACTGCATTGTTTTTCTATGTGTACCCACAGTAGAGTCCAATGAATGTTACCAGTGGACTGACAATGGAAGGACCCACCCATGATACAATGTGGCCGTTTTCAGAGCCAGATCTCTGGCACAACCTCAGTTCACTGCTGACACTCGTGAACAGCAGCGCGGCTCACATTCCTTTTATTCATCCAGAAGTGCACAAGGTCATCAGTGTAGCCATGATAGTTTTTCTCTTCATCACCATGTTGTCAGTGGGATGCACCATGGAGGTGTCCAAAATCAAGGTAAAGTCATCTGTCATCCATGTATTTTCAGTCATAAATAAATGTGAATAAGTAATCAGAATACTGTAGATTTGATCCATATGTGTTTAATACAGCACTTGACTATAACAGCTATCATGGGTTATCTCGTAGGCTCACATTGTGAAGCCAAAGGGAGTTGCTATTGCTGTTGTGGCTCAATACGGTGTTATGCCTCTTACAGCTTTCTCACTTGCCAAGGTTAGTATGCTATGTTATATTCTCTACAATGTTGGTTTGTGTGTTCGCATAAGCTGAGATGTTTTTCTAAATGTCATTAAAGCACTGTGTCTAAAGGAGAGCTGTACACATATTTATGGAAAAAGTCAAGAGAGCAATAACCTAATGAATCTGGTACCGTGACACAGTTTATTGAATTGGTTGTAGCTATATTATGTGATGTGTTACTGTGCTTGTCATGTGTGGTTCAGTTGTTCCAGCTAGGACCCATAGAAGCTGTCACTGTGCTGGTCTGTGGCTGCAGCCCTGGGGGGAACTTCTCCAACATCCTGACCTTGGCACTGCAGGGGGACATGAACCTCAGGTACACAGCGAGACCTGACTTGTAATCTGTGTGTAAACTTTACGACAAAGCTTTCAAATGTGACTTTAGTGGGGACTTTGGATGGTAAAGTTGTGTTTATTCGTAAATTACAAATTGCAACGTAGAGCTGCAAAATAAAAATCTATAGGCCTACTTGTTATAAATGCAATAGCCTACCAGTCAGAAGTTTGGTCATACTTTCCCATTCAAGTGAATGGAAGAGTGTGTACAAACATTTGACTGGTACTGTAAATGTTTTCTATAATTTATGCAGCAGATTATGAAAGCGAATTACAGATAATCATGCACGTTATCCCTTGCAAATCTTTCCTGACACTGTTTGAATGTAGTATGCGCATTGACTTGTGAGATATAGCCATTCTATGTCCTTGAGAATGCCCTATATCTCTTATAACCTTTGAACCTTTTAACCTGAGGTGTTTGTGTTGTAAAGCCACATTGAGTTCACCAGACAGCATCTTACTACAGACCAAACTGTGGCTTACAATGAACAACGCAGTCAGGTTTATCATATAACCTTAATTATGTCAGGTTACTCGTCAAAATCCCATTTACATATAATTTCTTTTCCAAATTATTTTACGCAAAGGATCCTGAACTCAAAATGTGTGTGTGTGTGTGTGGTCTCTGTCTGAATCCCCAGTATTGTGATGACCACATGCTCCACAGTGCTGGCTCTGGGAATGATGCCCCTGCTCCTCTACTTGTACTGCCAGGGTTTCTC
>JAVQIZ010132638.1:0-20510 GCA_036023535.2 Galaxias brevipinnis | reverse complement strand
ATATATATATATATATATATATATATATATATATAAAACAGGCGTATGATGCCACTGTGAGCATTAAAGAAACGTGTAGATAGGCTGGAAAATACCACAGCTAAAAACATTTAGTTGTCAGCAAATTGACTGAAATTGTAAGTTAAAAAGAAGACTCAAGCACTTTGGCCCATTTCTAATTTTAAGACCCGCCAAATTATTATCACCCCAAGCTCTAAATATAAGAAAATTGCTTCCTTTAAAACCTCAATTGTTTCTTAATATTAAAATGTACAGATGTCAGAAGTAGAACACACAATTTACCAATTGTATAAGTCTCAATAAAATCAATATTGTAACAGTATAACAATGTTAGATGTTCAGTAATCTAAAGCTTGTTCAACTGTGCGTGCAGCCCCCATACCTGGTGGGGCTTGACAGCCCTGGCAAGTTGGGGGGCGAGGAACAAATCCTCTTCCTCTGCAGGGTGGTTGATATTGACCAACACTCGACCCTGAGCGTCAGGTTGGTTTAGCGCGTCGTTGACATGTGCCCCGCTGCTTTCTTCAGTACCAGCCGTGCCCTCGCCATCCTCATCGGCTGACTCACTGCTGATCTGCAGCGCGTCTTCGTCCCCAGAGCTGAGCTCAATCACATCTGCATCAGAGGGGGAGAGGGGCGACACACATGTCAGAAGACGTGCTCCATTTATAATTCAATGAGCAAATGACCTAATTTCACACCATGCCCATGATTTCCCGTTGGCAGATGTGTTTCTGTAGCTCACTGGTCCTACCATCTCTGACAGCTGGAGCTGGTGGAATAGGTTCCTGTTCCTCCTCATCACTGCTGCTGTTGCTGCTGTCCAGACAGATTACATCCTCCTTGGATAGAAGGGCTGGGAGCAGCTGAGATGCATCCCACTCCCCTGACTTGGATGCCGCTTCTTCTAGTTGAAATTCTGGGATGAAGTGATAGAGACATACACAAAGAGTGTAAACATGTAGAGGGGGGACATTTATTTGTTATGTATTTTTTTAAGGGGGCGTTGTTGAGGGATGGGCAGATAACATGCTGAATGTTATAGCACAACTTGTAAAGCTTTGAAAGAGCTGTCACTGTTTGACAAGGGGTATGGTGAGCGACAGCTAACGCACCTGTGGGAAACTCGGCGACAGGTGGCGCCGGAAAGTCCTTCCTCTGCTGCTCCAAACGCTTCCGTCGCTCTAGCTCCTCCTGCTGGGCAGCCTTGGTAACCGCCTCCAGCTGGTGCTCTTTCAGCAGCTTTCTGTGGGCAGGAGGTTAAGAGGAGTGGTTCAGTTGGGCATGGAGGGCAAAAACCAGACCAAATTAAACAACATATGCGCAAATGTACCTGATATTCTTTCTCATGTGGGTTGGCTTGGAGAGTTTGGAACCCTTGGCAGACTTAGAAGACTTTGAGGACTTAAGAGTTTTGGATTTAGAAGCCCTCGATTTCTTTGTTTTGCCCTCTGACGGTTGACTCTGACCGGTGTTCTCTGGGTTAGGTGGAGGTTGGGAGCGTGAAGGCGGTCGAGAGGAGGGTCGTGAAGAAGGCCTAGAGGAGGGCCGTGAAGAAGGCCTAGAGGAGGGCCGTGACGCAGGCTGGGATGAGGGTTCTGAGGAAGGCTCCGCAGAACCTGAGGTAACTGAGCGGGAGTCTTGGTCCTCCTTGGCCCCATTCTCTTCACTATCCTGGGCACTTCCCGGTCGCTCTATGGGGAGGAGGGGAAATTAATCAAAGCATTAAATAAGCATAGAAATATCAGACAGAATTTATAAGGACACAAAGAATAATGTTTATCATCTGAAGTATCTCCTGCCACCCTGGGAGATCAGAGCACAGAGGGTCCCTGCATGGTCAATGTTTTTCCATTGATCAGATATTTGAATAGGATTGCAGCCAAAAAGACTATGATCCAAATGAAAACACAGGCTAACAGGGTGTGTAGACGACATTTGTTCTACCTGCGTCGTCTTCGTCATCCCCCTCATTTTCATCCTCATCTTCATCTTCCTCCATCTCATCTTCTTCATTGTCTTCCAAGTCCTCTTCACTGTTAAGGCCAGGCTCCAGGTCACTTTCTGAGAGCGCCTCTTCAGACATGGTGTCCTGATGGGCTCTGAGAGCATTACCTACACATCCTCATCAGGAGCACCTGAAATGACATCAAAGAAAACCATGGCCACTCAAACATAATAAACACATTGGCATATAAAACTGTCCCCTATCAGCAACACGTTTGAATTCGAAGGCATCTTAAAACACTGGCAGAATTGTCCAGATTGTAAAAGGGATTTATGTTTTGACTTTAACCTTTTTGTTAATCGATAATATAACTGTTCCAATAAAATGTGCCATAATTTGTGGCACCTAAACTGTTGATTAGGTAAATGTAATAATTTCCTTGGTTTTTGGAGACCGGCACCCATTTTCAGTCCAAGTGTAAAAGGAGATGACAAATAAATGGGTTTTGTGGCTTGTACATGAGCATGGGAAGGGGAGGGGGAGTAGAAAATTACATAATTGTTCAGTTACATAATCTCCCAATGTCATTGCGCCTAATGTATAGGCTTAGCCAGTATGGTTTCTCTTATTCTAACCAAAAACCATACAAACAAATCAAATAATTGCCACATTCACAAAATGTCCTATGTAAGATAGAATCAGGAATTTGGACACTTTTCCCACGTCAATGAGTTCAAGATATGAATGATCTTTTCATTAGTAAAAACAAGTTCTTACTAATTCCTAATTAACATACTCTGTTAAATTTTACAAACATATTTAAATTTTAAACTACAATTATAAATAAATAAATAAAAACAAACAGCCATCTGCATTGTAAATTTGGCTTTTAGACACAATGTGAACCTCATGGTGATACTAACACATATTATCACTCTTATGTGAACAAAAAGGGACATTACGTTTTTTTTATGCAAGATGCCATTCTGCACTTGTAAATATTCTAACACATTACTCTATTGAAAAATCATCACCTGGAAAAATATTATTTGAAATTCTCAAATTTACCAATCTTTCAAATTGTATGACTGGACAAGCACAATTAGTAGGATCATCTAAAAGTTATGAGTATTCTGTCTACAATCTTAAATTATTAGTGGCTTATGATTGTCATTGCTCCTAATATCATTAGATAAGATAAGTAATCTACCCTATCCGTATTTTGGTATATAGCTGATCGCTATGCTTTGCGTTTGCAACATAACTGAAATATCGACGATTCCGTATAGTACATGTGAAATACTTCTATAAATACCTAATTTATATATTCCTGTATATTGTTGCAGTCACTTAATAATCCTTTAATAAGTAGTATACAATTCCCGTTTAACTTGCTGTGGTAGTTCATTAAGCCTTTTCTTTGACAAATATCCCTCACTATCTGTTCAATCTATGATAATAGCACAGTTTGTTTTTACACTTGACATGCTAGCTATCCGGTCAGATAAGTCATGATGCTAGCTTAGCTAGGCAGCTTTTCATTAGCTAGCTAACGAGCTTTTGTTTCATGCTAATGATGGCTAACGCGTAAAACTTGCTAGCTTATCTAATGTTAGTTGGCTAACGTTAGCTGATTGCTAACCATACATTAGGTAACTAACGTTGGCTGACAATCTTTCAGTTCAAAACTTGAAATGTCTGCATAATGTTATTACTTGAAACACCTATAAATAGTGATTACTTACAATGCTAAATGATTACACAAGAACATGCTTTCAATATTAAATGCAAGCCAGTAACGTTGGTAAGCGTTAAGCGATAGCAGTTGAATTAGCAAAGCCAGTAGTTAGCTATGCTTTCGACGCTATTTCAATGCCAAACTGGATGAATAGAAAAATACTAAGTGAAGATGCGATTTTTTGTTCAGGTTTCTTACCTGCATTTCTTTTCAGGATTTAAACGATTTCTTGTTGTGATAATCGCATAAGTAAAATCCAGCCAACTTGCTAGTTGTAAACCTTAGCTTCAGTTTTTTTTCTCAGTGTAACAATGTAATGGTCCGCACACAAGTCGAAAAGTGACTTGACGTCTCAATGGTTCCGGGAGGGGCGTAAAATAAACATTGTTTTTTATTTTGAGAAACGTGCTTTGGCAATTGTTATACAAATTCCAGGGTGTACAGAGCAGGGCACTGGGTTTAGATAAGGGTAAATTACTGTTTCAGTCAAGGGCTATTGTATATCAGACAGTGTATCGCATATGGTATTTTGATAGTTTATGCGTTAGGATCATATGACAAATGTGTAAACAAAATTATAAATATGGATGTTGTTTTGATGAGGATACCAGTCCGTCTAGGCCAGCTATTTATCCGCAACTGCCTCTGCGAAATACATAGGCATGCCTTGTAGCTGTGGACAGGTTCATAACTGCGGGTTACGGGGAAACGGACTGCTAATGACGTAGAATGTAGGCGTCCTCCTTGTCTCTCTTTTGTGTTGTTTATTTCAGCTAGAGTCGCTGATCTCCAACATTTTTGATTAGTCGTTTAGCTCAGGACTTGAGTTGATATGGACTGGCAAAGTTTTAGATGCTGACTTACATTTGCACACTATTGGACCGTGAATAAATGCTAAAATGAACAAAGGGTGGCTGGAACTCGAGAGTGACCCTGGTAAGAAATAGACCAATCTAGCTCGCAAGCTAACGTTTTTTCATTTGGGAGCCAGCTGCTAACTTCACAAATTGTATGATTAAACAATGCAATTGTAACTCAAGCTTTCCCAAATGTTTGCCAACTAACCAATTCATCATATACAATCTATATTTCACGTATTATAAAATTGTTTTAATACTGATACTATCAGTGATCACAAATTAATGCCTGTTTTAATTGCAGGGCTTTTTTCACTTCTTGTGGAAGATTTTGGTGAGTAGCAGTACTGACCTATGTGAACCACTTACACTATCCTGACGTTTAAAACGTCTGAGTCTGAACTATTTAGCTTGCTGCCTAGAGTGGACAATGACTATGTGCATACTTCACGTCTGGAGTGAAATCCTGTTACTAAATGGTCAGTCTGCTAGTTAGATATGTGGTTGGCATTTGGAATTTAGATATGTTACCTACACTGTTTAACCACTGTTTTTGTTTTGGTGGATACAGTTTCCTGCACACCTGGAATGGTGGCACCAAGGTTTTCATGTACAAAATCCTAAAAATTACATTTATTATTTCAAAGACATGCATAAACATAGCTTACTATCTGGGTAATGTTGCTTCTTGAAATACCTGTAACTGTGCAAGTCAGTGTGTTTTCATAGCGATCCATAACCCTATGTAAATGGTGCAAAGTAACAACATGAAA
Organism: Galaxias brevipinnis; assembly: GCA_036023535.2. Taxonomy (NCBI): domain Eukaryota; kingdom Metazoa; phylum Chordata; class Actinopteri; order Galaxiiformes; family Galaxiidae; genus Galaxias; species Galaxias brevipinnis. The sequence goes on along the minus strand of JAVQIZ010132638.1, from coordinate 15,173 downwards.
GCGTTTTACTTTTCTATTTAGCTATATTTGATGTTTTAGTGTTTCCCCCACTGTACCTGATTGGATATTGTGCACACAGTCCAGCTTACTGTTGATCAAAGGATAACATTACGGTTCTATATGTTGTTAACCATATAAGGATCTATGTAACATGTATCCTAGGTGTTAAAGGGGTCCAAGTAGAGGAGATATATGATCTTCAAAGCAAGTGTCAAAGGTATTTTATATTTGTTGATCCTATTCAAATATTTGCATGTATACATCACCATTTCTATTATTTTTCATCTGTATCATGTTTTTTATCAAGTATTTTAGAATAGGTGATACACCCTTTAATGCTTATTTTTGATCCACCCGCTTCCCAGCCCTGTTTATGGCTTCATCTTCCTGTTTAAGTGGATTGAAGAACGCAGGTCTAGAAGAAAGGTTTCCACCTTGGTGGATGAAACTTCAGTTATTGATGAGGAGATTGTCAATGACATGTTCTTTGCCCATCAGGTAAACCGGTTTAGGGGTGTTTTATCTAACATTATACTGACAGGTCTGTGGGCTTAGGATATCTTAAATACATTTAGGAAGTGTTTCTGTTCATTCTTATGGGAAACCCAATGAGCAGTGAATAAGAAATCAATTGTTTGTATTTTAAGTTTTTATATAGTTTCTCCTTTGATTCTGTCATATCTACCCAGTTGATACCAAACTCCTGCGCTACCCATGCACTGCTGAGTGTACTTCTGAACTGCAGTGGGGTTGAACTAGGCACCACCCTTAGCCGTATGAAGGCTTTCACTAAAGGTTTCAGCCCAGAGGTAAGGACCCCTGCACTCTTTCAAATCAGGATATTGTGCCCATCTACTCTTCTTGTGTGCCTTGCATACACAAATGTTGTATGATTGATGTATTTCTGCATCCTCATCTTTCAGAGTAAAGGCTATGCAATAGGAAATGCCCCAGAGCTGGCCAAAGCACACAACAGCCATGCCAGGTAGGAAGCACAAAGGGGTGTTTTGAGGAAATAGCATTCTATTTTTCGGGGAAAATACATCCTTCAAACAGGTGATTGCTGGTTCTTGCTTTGGGACACATCAGATTTTTCCTGTAATTTTTCAAGTCTCTTTCTTTTCTTGTTTCTATGGAGACCGGAGCCTAGGCACTTACCAGAGAAACAAAATGGGATCAGTGCAGTACGGACGATGGAAGCCTTCCACTTTGTGAGCTATGTGCCCATTAAAGACCGTCTCTTTGAGCTTGATGGTCTCAAAGCTTACCCTATTGACCATGGTAAAGTACCGTCTAGAATAAAGCAATGCTCACTTATGTCGAGTGCTTGAAAATGACCACTAGTTTGGCATCAATTTTAAAAGACTACTGTACCGTTGTGACATGAAGAACCATCTGTTGATTAATCTATCAGGGCCTTGGGGGGAGGATGAAGAATGGACAGATAAGGCTCGGCGAGTTATCATGGAGAGGATTGGCTTGGCCACCGCTGGGTAAGCCCTAAAACAATGTAGACAAAATATACGTACTTTTTGTTAACCCATTCGATCATTCACACACACCTCTCTCCCTTTTCAGTGAACCCTATCATGACATCCGCTTCAACCTAATGGCGGCGGTGCCTGACCGCAGGATGAAGTACGAGTCCAAACTCGAGATTCTGAAGAGGAACCGGCAGACTGTCCTTGAAGGTCTACAGAAGGTTGGAAACGGCAACGTGCATATGATCGTATCTCATCAGATTCTACATTTTGTACGGAGCGTATTTAAAGTATATGTGAATATGCTTCCCCACTATGCAGCTAATCCGACTCACCCAGCCTGAGCTTGTACAGGACAAGAAGCAGCAGGACTCTTCCTCCCCTGATGACGCTGTCTCTACCATCAAAAAAGAAGCAGATTCGCAGCCAGTCACATCCGAGGGAACGGAGCAGAGGCTCCCAGGTACCCATGCTGGCCCTATTACAGCCCTTGATGAAATGGAGTGCTTTTAGCTTGTCTTTGAATTTTAGATGTTTGATTCAAAATGTATAGATTGGGCAGATGTTCCTGGTGTTCAGTCTAAAGCTCCCCCTTCTCCGTCAGGCAAAATCAAAGCCATGGGAAAACCTCCTCCACCTGTTGGGACCAGTGCCCAACCTGTCACTGGCTCTAACCCCGTGGTCCAGCGCTTGCCCGCCTTCCTGGACAACCACAACTACGCCAAGTCGCCAATGCAGGTCAGGAAGTGGGCAATATCCCTCTAAGGTGCCCTGGTAAGTGTTATTACAAGTTAGCTAATAGAAAATTATCTGACAGGAGGAAGAGGATCTGGCTGCAGGAATGGGTCGCTCTAGGGTGCCAGGCTCAGCCAAGGCCTCTTATTCTGATGAGGAAGATGACTATGGGGACGAGGAAGAGGAAACCACTGGCTCCACAAGTACAACTAACAGGTTGGAACCACATTCAGCTCGGTTCATTTAAGATTGCCATAGTGATAATGTTTTACTCTGTTCATGGCTTAAACAGATAGTGAAATAAGCGACTGAAAGCTAGCGGATATTCAATATGCAATTTGATTAAATGTGCCCTGTGCTCGAAACTCAAAAATGTCTGTGGTGCATTTGCAAGTGTTTTCAATATGCAATTTGATTAAATGTGCCCTGTGCTCGAAACTCAAAAATGTCTGTGGTGCATTTGCAAGTGTTTTTCTTCTTCGTTGTCAATGCGGTTGATTTAGGTTCAAGCGAAAGACTGGCCTGCGCGCTCGACCCGGGCGCGTCGGGGGTGTCATGGAGAGCCAGCTTGCTCTCAGTGTTCTGGCTGAAAAGCTGAAGAAGGAGGTCCAAAGGAAGGATGCGCTGGCCACCCCCCTTTCTGTGCGGACCGAGGGCCGAACAGGGGGCATCTGCATCACAGCTGCCTCGCAGCCGTCTCCCACGCCCAGCAACGAGAGCACCGACACGGCCTCGGAGATAGGCAGCGCCTTCAACTCCCCGCTGCGTTCGCCAGCACGCTCCCAGGCGGCCACGCGGCCCTCCAGTCCGGTCGCGTCCCACCTGTCCCGCGTCCTCTTTGGGGAAGACGAGGGGCTCTTGAGGCTGGACTCTCGGCACAATCGAGCTGTCCGTGAACTGGGCCCCTGCATCAGCACGGCCCTGCTCCACCTGCAGGACAACGGGGTCATCTATGCCGTTCCACAACCCCGTAAGTGCATAGGAGATGGTTGACTCTGTCAGTGCTGTCCATTGTCCTTTCGTATGTAAGCCATGTTGGTAGAGTGGCTTTGATGGTCTGTTTTTTTGTTTGTTTTTTGCCTGAAGTGGATGTTGTGGCAGATGGGAGCAAGCAGCCTTGCACTCCAGAGAAGAACGAGAAAGGAAGCAATCTACCAGTGGAAGGACTGAAGGAGGAGGGAAAGGAGGGACCATCTGTAGAGGTGAAAGAGGAGGAGAATGGAGGTGCTGCAGAGGGCAAACCCAAGGTACAAATGATGGAAACTACTGAAGACAGCAAACCCGCTGGAGAGAAATACTCTCCTAAAGTAAGTGTAGATTTCACTTGCTTTGCCAATGTCTTGATTATTATTATAATGTCTTGAGTTTCAGCCCTCAATGTTCTGTCCTTGCCCACACTAAACAGGAGGAAAAGATTTGATTGTCTTTGATAAAATAAGCTGTTGGTTTGGTCTTCCTTTTGCAGGAGCTGCTAGCCTTACTAAAGTGCGTGGAGGCAGACATTGCAAATTACGAAGTGTTTCTAAAGGAGGAGTTGGAGAAGAGGAAGAAATACAAGGCAGGTGTTCTTGACCCAGTTTAATTCTAAACATAATCTCGCCTGCTGCTTCTTAGATCTGTGTTTACGGAGATGGTTTGTCAAAGACAACGTTTCCCTTTGTTTTTTAGATTGACGATCAAAGACGGACTCATAATTACGATGAATTTATCTGTACATTCATATCTATGCTGGCACAAGAAGGTAAAGTCAACTTTCCTTTTCTAATTTTAAGACCTATTTCCCTCTATTAATCTTCAATTGTTTTCATTTCCATTTCATTTTGGCCCTACAACAGCATGCTTCTCTATCAGGAAATGCATGAAATGTCAACATGTAGCTTTTAAGTGGTGTTTCTCATCTTCTTTGACATTTACTCTATGCGCCCACAGCCTCTTCTGATAATAATATTGTAATAATATTGTATAATAGCTGTGCTGCATGCCATGTTACAGCTGTCTGTGTGCATTTCCCTGAATTTATTTATGTTTTTTGATGCCTTACTGTCTACTCTCTGTCCTACAGGCATGCTCGCTAGCCTGGTAGAGCAGAATATTTCAGTGCGTCGGCGGCAAGGGGTGAGCATCGGTCGCCTACACAAACAGAGGAAACCTGATCGCAGGAAACGTTCTCGTCCCTACAAAGCCAAGCGCCAGTGATGTTTTACAATGTCACTGTTGGTCACCTAAATAATGAAAACGAACAACTGACTCACAAAACAACCTTGTGTTGAACCAGGTTGATGAACCATACATTTTTTTTTGTATATAAAAAAAAAAGATTATGAGTGCATTCCTTCAAAAATTGGTAGTTTTTTATCATGTATATGTACACATCATGTTAGTTCCATGTACATTTTTATCCCGTTTATGCCATTACTATTTACAGGTTTAATGTCTTAATTATGGTATCTTTAAGGTATCTCCTCTTATTCTACAATACTGTTTGAAGTATATTTACTATGTATTTTCTTTTTGACTGTAAGCCTTTTCTGAGGACCTTGAATAATAATTACTCACACAATCTTTTTTGTATCTGAAATTGTCCAAAGAATGATGGTCTTTGAAGGTTTTGTTTGTTTTTGTACATATGTATCTGTATGTTGGTTCAGCAGTGATTGGGCAAAGTAAAACTTTTGTATAGTGTGGCTATTCGTTTTATTGTTTGCTCATGAATACAAAAATAAACTCTGCTAAAATCCCAGCATGTCACTCATCGTTGTTTTTAATTAGCCATACTTTTTGAGCAAATGAAAGTGCACAGTCATCTAATGAAGGTTTTTGCTAAAACAATGGGTTAATGTTTTCTGTAGTAGCACTTTGTGAACGCAAGAGTGAGCAGTGACTTGGTAATCGGTTCGTTATTTGTGTGTACAGTTAATATTTATTTTTGCCTCAATTTGGTTTGGATATCACTATGTCAACATTGTTTATGGTTGGGAATATTTTTTTATGTTTTATTTTTTAATGGATACAGATGTGTGAACTTGCATAAATACCTATTTTTATATATATATATGTATGCAAGTATATACATATATATATATATATATATATATATATATATATATATATATATATACATATATACAATACTCAATAGTCAAACATTGTTAGCGGTTGAAGTCATTCGTTACTCGTCCCTATCTTTGACATGTAACATTACTAGTCAGTACCATCTACAATAGTAGTCATGGGCGGCCTCGATTTATACACTAATCCTAGCACTACGTTGTGTACGTTCCTACGTATGTTTTGCAATTCAGTTTTACTGTAACTTTATTCTACGAATCGTGCTGATAATATTTTTTAATATTTAGTGTTATTACATTGTGGGTAGGCTACCGTGGCCTACTGATGCGAATCGTAATCTGTATTAAGACACTAGTACACATGTCGCTGACAGGTTAGGGAAATTCAAATTACAGATCCAAGAAGGCCTGTGCACCACGCAAAATATAGTATTTTTATGGGACAATACGTCTTTACAACTTCGTACGAATTTCAGAAGAATAATGAAATACCGTGCACGCGCGCGTAACTCGCTCCCACCCTTTGCGTCAGCGCGAGTACTCTTTCGTCTGCCAGTGCGCGTGCTCCGTGTAGGATGCTGAATTGTAGGTGATGATGGCGGAAGGGGAGCTACGTTGAGTTTTATTTGAGTTTATATTACCATTGTAGAACCCTCTGCAACATCGTTTCTCTCCTTTGAATCCTGTCTTGGGACGATGGGGAACGAAGCCAGCCTCGAAGGAGAGGGCCAGCCAGGGCAGCCAGGTTCCGCTGTTCCTTCTGCAGGGGCTCCGGCTTCCATTTCAGCACCACCGGGCTCTGGACAGCTCATCAAGCCCAGCAATGGTGCGCCAGCGGGAGGGACAGGGGCAGGAACCGGGTCGGGGATTAACAGGTAGCTACTATGTCGCACAGTTACCTGCCAAACTGTGTCAATAAAGCAATTTTTGATATTTGTACTATGTAAGCCTGTTGTCCGTCGTGTGTATTGTAGCAGAAGGGTATTTTATGGTGAGAAAAACAGGCTAGCACACTGGTGCTTTAATTATTTATTTTATTATAGCATTATCTCGTGATCAATACCATTTAGCGATCAAACCGATGGATTTCGATGTGTGAGTGGGGTATTTCTTACAATGAAACAGCATTTCTAATCTTTACTGATTTTATTGTCAGTAGTCTACTGTGGGGAACGCATAGTTCCTGATGGCTTTGAAAGCACGCCTATTTGTATGGAGCTAAATAGACCTGTCTGTCTATCTTAAATTTATAAAATATTTACAGTAGACCTACCCTACAACTTGAAGTCATACCAGTCACTACATCTGTGGGATGTTGACGACTAATTTAAACGCTCATATGGGGGCGAAATAACTGTCCAACCTTTCTCTTCTCATGCTGTGATAGCGTCCCTACAAATAGATGCTATTCTCATAGCATTTTACATTTTAGGATTATTTTAACGTAACAATATGCTTTAATTAAATTATTTGACATCAAATTTATGAACATGAGCTTGGTGTGAACGATTTCTGTGGCTATTGCTACACTGTTAAATTATAAATGCATAATAAAATAAACATAGATACATTTCAGCCTAGAAGACCTGAACCATGTATTGAGCTAATTATGATAGCCTAATATATTTTGAGATTATGCAGCTCTTCACAAATTGTATACCACACCTTTTCAAAACTCATTGATTGTAGGTATATCCTAGATATTGATCTTAGTCACGTCACACACATACACACATGTATTAGGTGCGTGTGCAAGCATGCACTCACACATACACACACACACACCCACACATAATCACAAACATTGGTGGCTTTTTGTAAAGCCAACAGACAAAATAAGACTGTTAGGCTTATTTGTACAATTGTATGCTGCGCAGGCCCAGAGAGATTGTGCATCTGAATGTTTCAGGCCCTCGTTGAATGTCGTACTGAAGCTGTCTTGATTCTTCTTGTAGCCTTAAGTGATAAGCACAGATGAGCTGACGCTTGGTGTCATTTTATTTGCAACGGCAATGGTATTCATTCTCAGCCAATAGCATATACACATCCAGTGGTGTGAGAGCGAGATATGGATGTGAAGTCGTTGTCTCTCCTGGCCACGAAAATGACTGGTGAGGGGAATGAAAGAGACGCGACCCAGTTGGTGGTATAAGCCCTCTGTGTTTTCTTGGGCTCGCGTTCAATCCTACCTTAAGAATTCTGACCCAAATCCAAAGGTGAAAACCTAATATGTTTAGAGCTGTTTCCACCTAGTGTTGCCATTTTGTTTTTTGTAGTAGCGAAAGAGCAGGCCTGGGATATTCTCTTTTAACTATTTCGCTTGTGGTCCCTTAAAACCCTTCACATGTGGCAGCGGTTGGTAAGAGTGCAGTGGCTTTCCTTCCGCTGGTTGATCACTGCCGTCTGTGTCCAATCATTCAGATTGTGAATGTGGACAAGCATTCAACATAGTTTGCACCGATATAAGTTGCCTTATGAATCGGAAAGGTCAATGTATTAGCTTAGCAAAGGTTGAGATGTCGTTGTCAACCAGTTTCTATGTCCAGCACGTTGGACGGGCTCCTTTCCTCTCTCCTTCATGCACAACTCATTCCTCCCCTCCTCCTGTCGTTTCCAGGAATGACAGGGTGTTCATCTCCTAAGTGTAGGAGTTTCTCCAGGCTACTGGCTCTCTGTTAGCAGAAGGCAGGATATCAGAGGATGTTATTGAATACCTCTTTACTGATCACGGCTGACTTTACTGACCACCTCAAAATGGCATCTTTATTTACTTCCTTGCCTATATTGACACCGTTTCGAAATGTCTTAGAGCTTTGGACCTTCCGGCATGTTTCCTGTTATTGCCTTCATCAGGGGCTCCGCCAGTAGTGCCAGGCGGTACATGCTAGTCTCCCTCTGAGCCTAAGCACAGGCGTTTGAACAATATTTACATCGCTGCACGCGTCTGCTTAAGTGTTCTCTGTTCTCCCTGCTGCTACAAACATGGGCCGTCCGTCCTAGTTTTGGCAGCAATTTACAGGCTTTTATTGAAGGGATTTACATTCATCCCATACACTAACTCAAAACCTTGAGGTGCTCTAAAAACGGAGAGAGCACCTTGATGAACCAGCACCTATTGGACGATAGCCTCTAAAGGTAGCATGATAAGACGTAGATATCCTTTTTATGGGGGCACTACAATTCAACGGTAAAGCCAAAAGTTTAGGAATGTGAAGTGTTGTTGTGCTAGGGCAGTGCCTCACTGGCAGCGCATGTATCGTTGCCATGTCTTGACACCCACCATGTGTAAAAGGGTTGTCAGCCTGAAACGGTGAACAGACAGCGTGGGGTTCTGTGGCGTGTTGTAGTGAACATCTTCCTTAGGAAAGGTCTTTGGTGCCATCCCGGTAGAGAGGGTATTCCTGGAGAGAGATATGCGAGATGGAGCTTTGCAGCTGCTCAGCTGGTCTGCAGTGACTCACTGTCACAAACATGCTATTTTAATGCTCCCTCGTACTCTCTCATTTCCATCCTTCTCCTACCCTGGAAAACGGGGCTGCCAAAGCTGCCTTTGAAGGAGACGGGTGCAACAAAGCAAGGGCCGCATTGTTGTGACAGCGGCAAGTCTTCGTTGCTGTTTAATTGCCGGGGATAATCCCTGGGCTAGCGTCTGCTGGCCAGAATCGAGCAGAAAAAGAGAAGTTATTAGTGCCACTGACGTCTGATAAACGGCCTCCGCTACGTGCACACACCATTGTGGAGGCCAGTGTAATGGCTCCAGAGAATGCACTGGGTCCAGCGAGGCCTGCACACTGAAACTGTCGGAGGCAACAGAGCATGGCACAACTCGTTGCTCCCCTACTTTCTGGATAATAGTGAACTACGGACGTAGGTGTCCGTGCCTGCGCGTGGGTGTGTGTGTGCGTGAACGCGCATCTGCACGACTATGTGAGAGAACGATTTCAAGAGAGAGAGGTCATTTTTTTTGGTGTTGCTATAGTTGCCTGCCACTTGCATTCCATCGAGAGCTTGTGGATCTGGGTCCTTCCCATTGCCAGGGGGTCAGGAGGCTGGAACTGTGGGCGTCGAGCCAGTGAAGCAGAAAGCCTTCGTGTTCCCGGGCCTTTGGAGCCGGCAAACACTGTTCTATTATCTGACCAAGATAAATCGCTTCTCTTAAAGTCTAAACAGTTTTGTCTCTATACCGTGCCTGTATAAATGAGTTACACAGATGTTTAACGCTATACTGATACCGTGATATTGAATTGGGTGACATGATATGGCAGGGAGGAGTTAATGTGGACAAGTTAATGTGGTGCTGTGGGAAGGGATTCCCAGCTGATAACGTCTGCGTCTGTTCACAGCATCTCGGGCCGACCGCCTCAAGCGGACCCCGGGCCCAGAGCAGGGGTGCAGACGGGGGACGGCACGGGCGACCGCCTGGCCTCTCAGGGAGAGCAGGGCCAGGGCCACGTGGCCAGGAAGAACCTGCAGGTGGACGTGAGCAGCAGCCGGACCGGGAGGTCCCCCTCCGTGTCGCCGGACCGTGGCAGTGCCCCCACCTCTCCCTACTCTGTGCCCCAGATCGCGCCCATGCCCAGCAGCAAGCTTTGCCCCGTCTGCAAGACGGCTGACCTGACGGGCACCACCGACGGACAGCCCAACTTCAACACCTGCACGCAGTGTCGCTCCATGGTGTGCAACCAGTGTGGCTTTAACCCCAACCCGCACCTCACAGAGGTAGGTGGCGACTTTGAAGAAACACAGAAATGAATCGGGTGACAAAACACAGCCTGAGTTGTACTTTGATTAAGTGGTCGATGTTTTTTGTTTGTGTGACCCGAGTTGTGGCCTGATTCAGTGGGTATGAAGGTCAGTGTTCCAGTGTAAGCAGACAATGAGGTGGTGATAGCGAGTTCCCCCCGTGGAGAGGCAAGTCACAAGCATAGGGGTGATTAATTCAGGGCCTGGACAAGTTCTCCACCTGGCAGCAGCCCAGGACTAGAGACACAGGCTGGGACCGCTCCAACCACTGGCCCTAGGGGACAGGGGGAATTCTGTTATTGAATGTGTGTGTGTGTGTGTGTGTGTGTGTGTGTGTGTGTGTGTGTGTGTGTGAAAGAGAGAGAGAAAAATAAGTTGTTCAGGCAACAGGTGTGCCTACAAGGATGAATATCGAAGGTAAATAAAATAAATAAAAATACATTATGAAGTACTAGTGTTATCTGATGTGTGGTGTACATTATGAAGTACTAGTGTTATCTGATTTGTGGTGAACATTATGAAGTACTAGTGTTATCTGATTTGTGGTGAACATTATGAAGTACTAGTGTTATCTGATTTGTGGTGAACATTATGAAGTACAGAACAACGTGTGACCCGTGTGCTAAATGAGTCAACAGGAGTATACAGGTGAAATTGAGAACATGATAGACGGCAGGATGTGTATGAAAATTGGGATGAGGAAAGAAAAAAGGCAAGTACACGGAGCAGAGAGGAAGGGTAAGGAAATGATAGGTCTAAAAGACACGGTTAAGAGACAGGGGAAAGGGAGGAGAGAGAGACATGGCAGCGAGCGAAGATTGAAGGTGACTATTGGTGTTTTTTCAGCTGAGTCCCGGTGAGTGGCTTGTCACCGGCTGACAGGAAAGGGAGACGGAGAGGGAAAGTGCTCCGCTTGGTCTCCCCTGTGAGGCCGGGAGATTTACCCTCCAACATGCTTACCATAGACTGGGCCTGTCTCAGTGCGGCATTGTCTCCAGAGCCGTGACAACGTTCTAGAGCCGTTGTCATCCGTTGGTGCTGCTGCTGATGGATGAGGATGATGAGAATGATGGGAATGCACTAAAAACAAGAAAATAACAATAAAAAAAGATCAGAAGAGCTAGAAAACAAAACATATAGGGGAAAAGAAAGAAGAAGAAAGAGGAGCAGAGCCGGCTGGTTCTGGGAAGTGGACCGTATCACGGGAGACTCTGTGCCACTGTGACTCAATGTGCTGTGGTGAGATGCAAGCAGTGTGGAGCCCCTGCTGCTGCCTCTACCCCAGAAGCCTCTCCACGGAGTGGGCGGGGTGCTTTGAGCGCCGGGCCAGGCGACGCCCTGTCATTGACTTCCTCTCAGAGGCCGAGGTGATTCACGATAATGTGCCACCCTGGCGGACGTAAAGAGAAGGACTGAAATGAAATTTGGGGGCCCGTGTAGAACAACCGGATGACAGCGTCGCAATTTAACGCGACGCAAACGGGGCCGTGACAAATGGCGGAGATATGCGGCCGCACTGTTGCAGGGGTTCTTAATCATGCAGAGGAGGACGAGTCTTATGTAAATGTAAAGGCCTTGATGTGAGAATATATGTGCACAAGTGTGTTTTGTTCTGCGCTTGTGTCCCTCTGTGCATTGGGGTGGGGTTAGAGTGTGTGTGTGGGGGGGTGATGGGTACAGAGAGGACTGAATATTTCATGTGGTTTTGCGCGTGTTTATGTATGAGTCTGTGAAAGTGCTGATGACAAGCTGGTCTTCGGCGGGTGAGTCAGGTGTTCCAATAATAACCTTGTCAGCTATGATGTCGTTCCATGGATGTACCGAGAGCAAGATGGAGAAGCGCGAGAGAGTGAGAGAGCGAGAGAGAGAGAGAGAGAGAGAGAGAGAGAGGGAAAGTAGATGTGAGCGAGATGGAGAGAAAGTGGCACAGACACTCTCCAGTAGCCTCCCACCATCCTACAGGAGAGGCTCTGCTACGTGTAGCTCGCTATTTATAGATTACACCCTCCTGCACTGATTGTCCAGAGAACGGAGCCAAAGCTGAGAGCGAGGGAGGAGGAAGGGGGTAGGGGAGGTGGGAAAATGTCGTAACCACAGAGATATGGACAGGGATTGAAACCGGGAGGAATGAACGTTTATGGAAAGGTCTTTCTCGTGGACCTGCGTTGCACGTGGGCTTTCTCGTGGCATCAATATCCGTTAGTTTCATGCTCCTAAATCCATTTCAATTTAGCCGAATCAAATTGAGCTGGAAAATTGCCGAGAGACAGAAGACGAAACAAAGGCACAAAAAGAAGGAGCAAAAAAAACGGGTCGTGGATGAAAACATGCCTCAGCTAAACAATAGGCGCTGGAGCCTATCTGCTGGATTTGAATCTCACAATCTGGTCCTAGCAAACTTCACAGGACCAAAGACGGATGTGTAGCTATGATTTAATTAGAGCATAATTAATAATTCACCCCGACAATCAGAACCGAGTAAATCACTTCACTGGGGAAGGGGAAGAGGGATGGGAACTTTCAGTGGTCTCAAAACAATGATTTTAGACCGAGGTTGTGAAATTATATTATGATTATTCTCGTTGTTCTGTAATGGATACAGGGTTGTAATTCGATATCTTTCCTTTGATAATCCACCACAAGACATTTAATAAGCTCTCTCATAGCGTCTCATACAATTATTCAGCTGGAGTGCAGGGCGTTGCTTTGAGCTTCAGTAAAGTGTGTACAATGCCGTAACTGGGTCAACAAACCAACAGAGACACAACTATATGCTATTCGATGCATAAGTTAAATATAAAGGGATATCTGAATTACAAAGATCACCAGATTTTTCACTCAGGACACACAATGGGATGCATGTATTTACTGTGAACCGTAGCGTTTCCTGTTCATCGGAGTTGCCAACCTTTGCCAACACAACTGCCAATTGCTCTTGCTGATGTTTCAATCAAATTTTACGAGACATTCTTAAACATGGAAATGCACTTACACGTAATGTATTTCCATACAGTGCCATTTTAGCATATTTTGTCAGGGCAACACAATCTTGTTCCAGTCACAGGATAGTATAAAACCCCTAATTGGATGACAACAAATTTTACGCTGCTTGAGTTCATAAAGACTATGACTGTGTTTTCACTCTCTGGCAACAACATGTGTCCCCTGCTGTGCCTGTCATACTGGCAGCACAACATTGTGAGCTATTCAATAATCAGTCTTAGGAGCAAATTATTTCACTTCAAACTCTATGCCAGCATAGCAACATTTAGTTATAAACTGCGTGCCTGTAGCAAAAGCGTAGGCTCATCTTGCTAGCGTGCATGCGTGTGTGTGCGCGCGCGTGTGTGTGTGTGTGTGTGCGCACATTACAAAGGCAGAGGGCGGCCTTTTGATGTCTCTTGGCCCAATTTCAAACAAGTTGATAAACCACTGCGTTCTAAATCATCCTCTCTCTCCAAAGTGCGGCGCTCAGCAGCAAAGCCCACTGCATGGCGATACTGCATTGTGGTCTGCTGGGGGGCTCCTCCATCCATCTGCCTCGCTGCCCCGCCATTTGGCTGATTGCTGCTGCGTCTGTGTGGCGTCACAACCTTCCCGTTCTGTCTGAGGGTGTGGTGGACTGTGAGGTGTCTGGACTGGGCAATGAGGCGCTGTGGTTCATACAGATGACTCTGGGAATAGCAAGAAAAAATGAAATACCGCTTTGTGTGAACTTTAGATGGTATTGGAACTTTCTGGGGAAAACCACAGAGCTTTCCCCTCTCTATGGATATATAATAGTTGTTAGGTCATAATAGTTAATGGGTAGGCCTGCCCAAATCATGGGTTTTATAATTCTGGTGGTGGTTGGTACGCTCTTTTGAAAATATTGTACTTCTAGATCAGGCAGTGATTGCTGCTAAAAGGTACTCTATTTCAAGCACCACTTTAACCATTCCACATGTAAAGTATGTTCAGTCAGTGGTAGACCTTTTACGATGCAAACACACACACACACACACACACACACACACACACACACACACAGACACACACACACACACACACACACACACACCACAGCTCTCCAGGAGACAGGAGTGGAAGGGGCTGAAAGTAGAGGCAGGGGAAGGGGAGGCAGAGTGGAAAAAGAATCCATCAATATGTGGGCTACAGATGAGATATGGACAGAGAACGCGGGAGAAATGAAGAGTGAGCCAGAGTGCGAGGTAGCCCGAGATAAGGAGAAGAAGGGGGTTATAAAGAAGGGGAGCAAGATGGAGGGAGGATGGCAGAGAGAGAGAGAGAGAGCGAGAGAGAGAGAGAGAGAGAGAGAGAGAGAGAGAGAGAAAGAGATGATGATGAAACAAGAGGGCAGGCGACAGAGACAAAGTGTGCCGTTTGCTTGTTTTTCAGGAGGCAGATCAGATTTCATAAAGATCCACATGATTGCTTCATAACAAGGGGGAGGCTGAAAGAAAGAATTGTAGTGAAGGAGTGAGGCGGAGGCAAGCACAATGCAACGCAGTGAAACTGATAAATGGCGGCTAGCCTCCCATACAGCAGATTTCTCTGTTTTCTTAGGAGTTAACGCGTTTATCGTAACTGGTATTTTGGAGGAGATAAATAGATAAGGAGCCACAATAAAGAGGCAGCAAAGGGCCCGCTCTCCGTCGGAGGAGGACGTGATCGGATCAAGGTCCCAGTGGGTTCTCCGCAGCACTTGAAATGCTCAGCCCCACTGTCAGCCAAGGCCCCCGAGGTCATGGGTGGCCCTTCCCACCCTTGGCTTTGATTGACAGTGCAAATGCCTGTCTTATTGCCCACAGAGGAGCTGCAGGAGATCAGGCACGAGTGCTCACACAAGGATATGACTGATTGACTGACTTGCGGACATTTTAACCACACTGAATGACTGCATGACTGCAAGACAAAGAGAAACGTCCATTTTGTACGATTGTAACATAATAATGCAAAAATATTAGGCATGCAAATCATGTTTTGGGGAATCCAAATTCTACCTTTGTTACTCCCTCTGTGAATTAGATATACTATTTGTCTTACATTTTAGTTTGGTAGCACATGCAATTATATAGTCTATATTTCTATTAAGTACGCCAGCACACGTACACACACGCACACACACACACACACACACACACAC
>JAVQIZ010132618.1:0-27246 GCA_036023535.2 Galaxias brevipinnis | reverse complement strand
CTGTTGTGGAGGATATCATGAAGTCTTGTTCCAGTAAAGAAAAACTAGATGGTAGTAATTACATAATTTTTACTTGAAACGGGTCACGGGAGACCCGAACACAACATAAGGGTTAAACCCCATTCTATTCCTCCATTCCTACCACCACTTCACATATGTCCTTGGGACACATTTACATGCAGATAAAAACACAAGCCTACCCATAGACACACTGAGAGTGTGACCTCTGGTACTCTGATACTCTGGTCTCTTAGATAGGCTATTCTCTTTAAATTAGATTTGGTTTTTTCAAAAACGTATCTGGAACTAGGATGGTATGCCTGCACTCTAAATCTCCATCCTTTTGTTGTCAGTCCTCCGTTCAGCGTCCAGTGCGGGCCCGACGGCAACTGCCCTACATCAACGAGTGGGCCTCCTGGAACGGTTGGTCTGTCTGCTCACGCACCTGTGGGGGAGGGGCTTCTGTGCGCAACCGCATCTGCATCACCAGGTACAGACAGGGGGTGGACTTGGCTGTAAAACTGTCAGCAAAAGTTGCTCTCTTACAGAAAGAGGAGGTTCCAATGGTTATACAGATTGGTGGTGTTAACTAACCTATACTTTAAGGTCAGATTCTCTTTGTTGAAATATATTACTAATATAAACTAATGGTCAGAATCGACATCCAGCTAAATAATAAAACAAATTTTGTTCACTTAGAAACCTGGTGGGAGGTCCGTGTGCAGGGGATCAAAGGCAGTACAAAATCTGCAACACCAAGGTACACTCCATTGTCTGCATTGTTTACCCATATTACCTGAAATTGAAAGTCCTTATCCCCACAACCTATGTGTACTCATGGAAACGTACTTACAATACAAATATTTGGAACAATGACTTAAGTATGTTTTAGGATATAGCAAAGGTGTGTTCATGGCAGCAGGTGCACTGTCTGAATGATCTCAGGGTGTTATCAGGAATTTCATGGATATATAAACTTTTGTCTCCACTTGCTAACATATCCGCAGCCTAGCCAGTTAGTACCAGAACTATCATTCCCTCCAGAGTGTATTCTGAGGTCACTCACACCATCTCAAGTATGTGAGCCACACTAGGGTGTGTGTGGATATGTTTAGACAGTGAGTCACTGTCTGAATTGATTAAGGAAAACACATTTATGGGCCATGGCGTGTTGGAGCAAGCCACGCTCCACAGTTCCTCTCTCCCGGTGATTGGGCGCCAGATCTCAGGCCTCTGTCCCAGCGAGGCTAGGCTAGTAACCAGTGACGGTCTGTGTGTGTCTGGCCTGTGCAGGCGTGTACTCCAGACTCGCAGGACTTCAGGGAGATGCAGTGTGCAGCCTACAACGACCGGCCGCTGATGGCAGGAAGCAGCTACAGATGGACCACCTTCCACGGAGGTCGGTGAGACCCCTGGGCCCCGTCTATATGTGTGTTGGTGTGTAGGTGTGTGTGTGGGTGTTGTCTTGAGCATGTCAAAGTAGTATGTGCTGATGTCGCATGTCTTCATAGGGAGGTCTGCTTGTTGTTTTGCCACAGCACCTTTATGAGTTTCCTCTGAGACAACACCCTCCCCCTCTTTAACCCCTGTCCCCTCCGTGTCAACGCTGCCTGTTGCCAACCACCTCGGCTTCATTCAGTTCCCATGGCTGTACCCTGCCCCCTGTCTGTGTCCCTGTGCACTAACTAGTGAAGCCTTCCCCTGCCAGGCTCCAACCCGTGCGAGTTGAGCTGCCTGGCTCTGGATCAGAACTTCTACTACAACTTTGGCCGGGTGCTGGACGGCACAGCCTGCAGCACGGAGCCTCACGCCGTGTGTGTCAATGGACGCTGCCTGGTATGTAACAACACAGGCTATGTGAATATATGTGTGCGTGGTATTAAACAAACAGATGATGAAGCAGCATTAGCCATGCTTCTTTAAAAAAAAAAAAAGCTTGCACATTTTATGCTAGGTTGCCAAGGTAGCCAACTGTATCATTGGCGATGTTGACTGACTGTTCTCAGTGGAGTGCACTCCATGCTGTTCATTCTGGCAAGATCCACCTCATCAGTATAATGGACACTTGACTTGTGGTTTAAAGATTCACTCTGCACACAACCCAGAACTGAAAGTCCTACCCCTTCCTCATAAACTGTTCTGTCTGTCCCCTATTCACCCCACACGCTAATGCAGCACACATAAGCACATACAGACACACAAGCTTCCACCCAATATTAGGCCACGTGTCACCCTACACAGATGCAGAGGACTGGAAAAACTCCACCATCGAAGACAGGATATTAATATTAATGTGCATAAAGTACATTAGCTAAATTATCTGTCTGCAAGTGCGTGCAAGTGTGTGTGTGTATGTGTGTGTGTGTGTGTGTGTGTGTGTGTGTGTGTGTGTTTATAACTTGATTCATGAGATATGAGGACAGCAGTGGCCCTGGGCTGGCCAGGCCTCAGACTGGAAGCAGATGCCGCCTGCATCTGGACCTGACAGCGGCGTGACACACAGATTGAGGGCAGGCCACGGTACACACAGCTGAAAACAGCTCATGTAGTTACGTGTGTGAACACCTCTGCTTGAGCCTGATGATAGTGACTCCCTCAAGGGAGCCCCTGACATACCTTGTGTCAGGGGATTCATATCCTGTTGTGTACACAGGCCATGGGGAGAGTTTCAGTGCGAGAGGTGATTATAGGCTTCTTAGATTACTGGTCTGTGCTGTGGAGACTCCCCCTTGATTGTTTTCTGCCATCCAGGCAAGTTGCAGGTGTGTGTGTTTCTGTAAATAGCTGTGTGTGTGTGTGTGTGTGTGTGTGTGTGTGTGTGTGCGTGTGTGTGCATGTTAATAGCGCAATGGAATCCTCACGATTCCCTTCAATGCCCAGTCACCGGCCATTTTTTGTTTCTCCATCTCCAAGTAAATACTTGTCCTTATAAGGCATGTTGACATGGAGGTTTGTGAGTGTATGTGTGTATGAGTACGCACATGTACCTCATGCTTGACAAGGTGGATATGGGCCTCTGGAGCTCAATGTCCTGAGGCTGAGAGTTTGACAAAGAGAAAGGTTAAAAATGGCATTGCCTCTCTTTAGGATGGCCACAGAGGGTACGACCACTGCTGCTTCTTGAGACTGAAGTAACATGTTTTAACACACACAACCATGGTTAAAAAAATAAGTGTAATAAACTCTGTGTGTGTGTATGTGTGTGCGTGTGTGTGTGTGTGTGTGTGTGTGTGTGTGTCTGTGTGTGTGTGTCTGTGTGTGTGTGTGTAATCTGCCTCCTGCATTGTCTTTACGCTGGTATTGACAATGTTTGTATGTGTTGATGTGTTACACAGAAGCCCGGCTGTGACCAGATCCTGGGTTCTGAGCAGCAGGAGGATGCTTGTATGTTGTGTGGGGGACACAACTCTACCTGTCTTCACCACAGGAGTGTGTACCAAAACACCCAAGGAGCTGGTACGACGCACACAAAATCCCACACACACACTGTCTCTATTATCCATCCATTATGTGCTTATAGCGTTTGCAAAATGTTGAAATGGTAAACTAACAAATGGTCTCTAGTGACCCATAGACACACCCTCAGACTCACGTTTAGTCAGGTTAAGGCCAGTAGCTTTTATATTCCATTTTGAAGATAGAGACAGTTTTTATCAAATGGCACAGGCTACTGAGCAATAATATTCTCCCTAAGCACAAGCTCACTAAATGTGGTCATTATGTTGTAAGCGTGAGAGTGAGTCGAGAAGGGAAGGTCAAGAGGAAGGTACAGCCGCAGAATGTGTTCTCTCTGATCAAAGCCGGTGCCACTGCACCTCGTGCTCTGGCCTTCTGCCACTAAGTATTCTCCTCCTAAGTGCTTTCTACGGGACTCAGTGCCAGTGAGTAAGTGTGCAGGCAGTTGAAACGCACTCACACACACACACATCTTGAGGTGTATATGCAATCTTACTCTTCACTCTGTGTAGAGAAACGCATGAGGGCATGAGTAGTAAACAAAAGCTTGCCGAGTAGTCAACTTCTCTGGCATGTGTTTTGGCACCGGCCTTCGTTTGGAACTCTGTAGCCTCTTAAGATGTCACTGCGTGTGGGTAGAGCAAGGAGACATGGGACAATAAGCATAATGGCTCTGAGAGATAAAGGGGAGACAGGGTGATAATGGCTGCTTTGTTTGGGTGATTCGACAGCCTTGGAAGGTTTCTCATCTCCTCTCCATGCCTGTAAGGGACATAACAGGAACTGAGAGCTGCCAGCACATTGAGTACCTCTCAGTCAGTCCAAAGCCAAGGGCCCATAAACCCTCGTCTTGGCTATAAATCAGGTATAGAACTGTATCTGTTTGGTCAGAGAAGCATAAGGTCGTAACTCTTGCTCTACGGATTAACTCGTTGCATAGCATCAGACTCAGCAACCAGGCCTATCTAAGCTCTCCACTGTTTGAGTCATGACGAATGTAATTGGTCTTGGGGGTTTCTTTTAAACTAACTCAGCAGGTGTAGCCATAGAGCTGTCTTTTGGTTTTTTGTTTTGGTTCACCAGTGAAATATCTCTCTCTGAAATGAACAAGTGAAATATCACTTTTCAATGAATGGTTGTCTTATTGGCCCTTTCATGAATTTCCTTTATCCGATGTTATCTGTCTAAATCGTTAGTAATACAGTCTATAATAAAGGTCAGTCAAATATTGTTGTTCTATAGAATACACACATGTATACGTATACGTGCATGTATTTCAATAAAAGGCTTAAAGAATGTTTGGCCTTGAACAGTGAATGTTTTCCTTTGCTAGGGGGTCCATTTGGGTATAATGAAGTAGCCATGATACCAGCTGGAGCTACGCACATTCGAGTCACTGATAACAGCAGGAACTATCTGGGTAATTCTCTGTCTGTCTGTCTGTCTATTTCTCCCGACACACACGCAGGAATTTCAATTGAATTTATGGTATGTTGTACGACAGTCCATTCGTTGGCTATGGAACCCCGTTGATTCTCTGCTACATAAAGTAGTCCATAAAACATAACGTCCTCTTTTCCCTCTTCTTCCACCCGTTGGTAGCCAGCTGTGCTCTGGGCATAGGCTTTCCAGTCAACACCCAAGGGCATCTATTTCCCCGTTCACATTTAAGAGACCAAAATAAGAGCCCCTAAAATGGAACACACTGTAATCATGAAACGGAACACTCATAAAGGATTTATCTGGCCACAGGGGATGGGTGGGTGAGCAGGCAGACAGGTGGAGGGACTGGTTGTGCTTTACTGTGGAAATGGCACCCCCCCCCCCAACACCCCCATCCGGGTTGTAAAGTCGACTGCCATTTATAGCTGGGGTGCTGATTTGTTCTCTCTGTAACTAAGGTACTCATTGGTGTGGTGCTCTAGCATTCATGGCAATGCATCACATTGCATTCATGTTTCATTTTTTATCAGAATACGAATGTCCTTCATGTTTTTATTTACTCCTCTGTTTCTTCTCGCTTTCAAAACCTCCCTTTTCTCCCAGCCCTGCAGAACGGACGCTCCCAGTTTGTGATCAATGGGAACTGGAAAATCAGTGTTCCTGGGGAGTACAGCGTTGCCGGGACAAAGCTACTGTACAAGCGCTCTGCTGACACCTGGGAGAGTTTTGAGGTCCCTGGTCCAACTCAGGAGGATCTGCATGTCATGGTCAGTGTCCCAACAAAACACAACCAGCAGTCTGGTCTCAGAGCAGCTCGTTTTATCTAGCTGGTTCATGTTTTTTGTTTTGAATTTGTATTATATTCACCTTTTTATTTTGAAAAATCACAAGGATGGTTATCTGTGTGTAGGTGTTAGCAACGGACCAAAACCCAGGTATAGAGTATGAGTACTGGCTCCCACCCGACAGCTACGCCCTGTACCACGGCAAGAGGAGTCCACTCCGCCAGCCTCAGCACACAACTAGCTACCTCCCCTGGGCCCAGCCCACCACCACCACCACCACCACCACCACCACCACTACCAGGCCTCCCCCTGTCACAACAAGGCCCTATTGGGGTAAGGTCCACTAGGTCCAGGTTCATCCAATGCCATTTCTGGATGTCTTTTCACATTAAAATAAGATTAACAATTTAATTACTGTCTTTTATTGGATGTGCTTGTGCAGACGTTGTCTACCAATTGGACTTCAGTATAAGTCTCCCATGATATATTACTACTCTCATACATTAAATGATTACTGTAACTTAGGCCTCGGTCATAAGTGATATGTCACAATATTTACGTGTTGATCCTGGATGAACTTATCAATGGCAGAGGTGTACTTTGATTCCAAGACGGACTTAACAAACTGTAATTAAATGATCTGTTGCTGTATAGCGGGTCCAGAAAGAGCAGAGGAGGAATGCAGCTGTTATGTTGTTAATCTTGTATCTTAGAGGTGTTCATTCACACATAATTATCACTTGGTCAATTGCATATGGCTTTGTAAAAGCAATGTATTTTCCTATTGTATTTGTTTGATAAAGGTGATAAATTAGAGGACAGACGAATAGGATAGCATGGCATATGGATTTATACCCTTGCTAGCAATTACCAAAAGTAGTACTGCCAAGCTATAATTAGTTATTCAACAGGACCCAAAATAATATGCTGATGATATACTCCAAAATTATAATTAAACAATATGGTCAACATTTTTGTTTTATTGCACCATAAAACCAATGTGCATTCAAATAATGTGGTGTGTAATAATAAATGTGTTTCTTTATAATTTTTTCTCCCTGGAGGCCGGCCTGTGAAACCCCCGCGCCACCCCTCTCGCCATCACCCTCGCCCGCCAGTCCTGCCCCGCCTGGAGAGGGATGAGAACCAGAGGAACCGACTACCCCGACCTCCACCTGGAGGTACTGCACCTCAGCCATGATACATGTGCAACGTTCCCCTTGATCTTTGTTGACTGTTTCTGTTCTACTCAAAGTTGGAGGTTGTAGAACCAGTGTTTTGCTTCTTCCCTTGTAGGACATTGTGGTAAATGTAGGCGTGTTCGAGGTCGAGGAGAGCGGCAGAGACAATACTGCCAGCAGGACTTTGGTGAGCCCCTTTACTCAACTCCATTTACTCCACATTCTCTTTTGCACTTACTGGGGTTTACAATTTGATCACAGCTAACAAACAATCTTGTTTTGCTACGTTTTATATGTATTGGGAGCAGGCAGGCAATCTAGTGCTTTATTGAAATGGCAGTAGGTAGACAGGAAATGTGGGAGAGAGAGAAGGGGAGACATGCAGCAGAAAGGTCCGAGCTGGATTTGAACCCAGGCCTCTTTGTCAAGGACTATTCTTTGTGGTGTGCGCCTTAAGCCCGATGGGCCTCCAGGGCAACCCAAATCCTGCTTATTAACGTGCCTTTTGATATTATGTTATTAAAACCAAAAACAGCTGACTGTGCAGTAAAGTAAAAAAAAATCTTGATATTAATAACTGTAATTAACTTTTTTTCTATCAGTCTTCCGTGCCAAAGTTATGGGAAAGCTGTATAGAGGCGAGGAGACGCGTTATGATGTCCAGATCATTCATACCTACCGGAACCGCTTCCGCCTGGAGCACCGGGAGTTCCTGTGGTCTCCCAATGTGTGTGACTGCCCCAACATGGAGGAGGGACGCCAGTATGTGCTGATGGTGCGTCGCCACATTAACTATGAGCAAACCCTGAACCGAATATTAATGGAGGAGGACAGCTATGTTGTCCCATACAGACCCAGGGAGGATGCCCTCCTACGGCCACTAGAGCTGCTCTGCAGTAACCGAGGACCCAGGCCAGCATCACAGCTGAGGGGATACGCTTAGATGCATATGCGGTCACTCAAAAACACTACAATGACCTCCCTGCCTATTGCTGGACCTTCTAAAGATTCACAGACTGCATCTATAGCCAAAATACTTTATTTTTTAAATGAAATCCTATCACTGGAAAAATATATACTTGCTGAGATTGTGGACATTTTTGCTGATTCAAAATGTCAGGTGTGAAGTAACCAAAGGTTTCTGGTAGTGTTGACCAGCTCACCATGTATAGCACTTTAGGTGGTCACTTCAGCCATCTTCAAACATTATAATACCAAAGAAAACAACATATAGACCTATTGTCGTTTTTTGTTGATTTGTTAACAATCCTTCTTGCCACTCAGTTACTGTTAAAATAAACCTAAACCTTGAAGTATTTTAGCCACTTCAAATTCACTTATTTCATATGCAAGTAAATAATATAGTTTTTCATAGTCCATTATTTAGTTTTTTATGCATTACAATTATGTTAGAATTGAATAGTTTCATTCAATGCCAATTTTGGTCATTGGGCCCTTTTGCGGGTGGTTAATATTACCATAAGTTACTGGCAAGAACAATAACAAGAATTCACTCATTCAAATGTGTATTTCTTTCTATATAACAAAAGGACTGTTAATCATAATTTCATAAAATAGTCCTTGAAGAATAGCTGCCACTTTTCAGTTGATCTATCACATTTGGAATGAAACTCTTGAATTAAAACGTATTGTTGTTTTATCCTGTAAACATTATTTGACTCATATTTGTGGTATTTGATTTAATATATATAAAATGTTTTTATTATTTTGCATTTGTGACAATGTATCTTGTGTGAAGTCCAAAATGGAATATACAGTATTTTATATAGTTTAGCCTTCAATATATGTATGTATTTTATTTGTATGGTTTGTTAATGTTTTATATTATTACATAACTACAATGCTTTCTGTGTAAGATGCTGCTCATCCCTTGCTTTGATGAAATCCCAGATTTGTTCTAAGACATTACTGACTTTGCATCAACAACCTAATCTAATTGTGCCAAACCCTTGCTGTATTCAGCCATGCTCCATGTGGGATAAGTTATAATGTACCACTAGCTCAACATAATGAAGGGCTTTAAGAACATGTATGAATAAATCAAATGAATTTCTAGAATGGCTCTTCGTGACTTATTTTCCAAACGAGATAAGTGGTTGAACAAATCAGTAGCCATGGAAAACAAAGATGTGGTTGTTGACAAAATGTAATAACAAAAATGAGTTTCCATCAGCTATTATAGCTTACATTGTGTGCTAGAAATGTTCTATCTACTCTTAAAAGGTACAGGTTTTACAGAGTCAAATCACTGGTCATCAACTGTAAACACAGCCATCACAGGGAGTGTCTCTGATCTAACTGATAGTTCATCAGAGCAGAGACTTCAGCCTCTGTCTCCTCATATAGCTACATCAAAGACAGGTTCGCTGGGGGCTCTCTAGGAGGTACAGAATAGGATTTGGTCATGCCAAGGCATAACACAAACAAGCTTTTAGATTTTCTTCATATTCCAAACAGTGCTATGAATCCATTTTATCAATACATATCTTTAAGAAAAGAAATAAGAAAAGGAATTCAATTGTACAAATATGTACATTTGTAAAGAGACTTGTAAACATTCTTGAAACGTTTCAATATAAATGTTTGATCCCTAATGCAAAATATAATCTTTGTTATAACTTTGTAATCCTAAAGTCTACAACCTTCCTATAGTATTGCAAAACTCCATTATTCTAAATTTTTACATTTCTAATTCAGCAGACCTTTCCCAATTGCTCTCACTTTATTCAAGATGAACATTCACCCTTCTTTAATTCCTTTGGCAATTTGTAATGTAAGTGCATTTCCAAGCCAGTGTAGTCCAGTAAGTTCTCCCATATTGATATTATGGTTCATGTCTATGGTAGCAAAGAATTGTCCTATATATCATATGTTAGCATGTGATGCCAGATTTACCAACATGGGAGATGTCCTCTAAGAGGTCAGAGGTCGTTTTTCCTCACTGAGTCTGTGACCCCCTATACCCTGAACTCTAATCTCAGGCAAGGGGTCTACTCCTTCCAACGCCCCTCTTCAGGGAACATGGAACTGCACATTGGTCCACTCCAATCCAGCTCCATCATCTCCCCTGTTTCTTCCGAGCAGCCCTGTTAAGGTCAAGGTTCATTCAGGGGTTCAGACGCTGACGCTGACGTGGCGGGTTGTGGCGCAGCGGCGTTTAATGCGGGAGCGGCGCGGCCGGGAGTCCGACTGACAGCGGCAGAGTGGGCCCAGCAGCAGCCAGAGGTAGAGGATCACACAGGCCCAACAGGACGACATCTTCACCCAGAAGGTAGAAAAGCTGCCGTGCGTGAAGGTTGTCTCCAGCACAGCCGTCTCATAGCTGGGGAAGAGAAGAGCGGTGCTCCCATAAGTGCACAGTGACATGAAAACAAAATCAATATACATGTTTTTAATTTCATCTACGCCTTAAAGCAAATGAAGCAATTGTGTGATGCCTTGGAACACATGTGCCGCCTTTACACAGGTGTTCAGCAGTGTGAGTGACTGACCTAAACCAGTTGGTGAGGGTCATCATAACGTAGAGGGATGCCAAGAAGAAGACAAAGTGGAAGAAGAAGTAGCTGTAGGCCACCCTATGGCTCTCGTTGTGAATCACCTTTTGGCAGCCTTTATTCTCATCATCAATCACAAACTCTTCCACTGAGAGGAGGGAAGCGTATACATTGTCTTGTCACAGGAGGACTTCTCTCAGGGAATTACAACTCCAAATAAATTATGTCTACTGTTTGACGTTGACTATACCTCCATGACCTGAAACGTTACATTCTGAGGTTTCTTATTACTCTGTGGTGCTTACCCTCCTCTTCTTCAGGACAGCAGAAACAGCAGGTGGCTTTCTGGAACTCGTATCGGTAAACTTTGATCATCCAGAATGGGCCAAACACTTCTGCCAGGTAAGAAGCCTCATTACTGCAGGGGGAAGGGGAGCATATTCAGTATTTTATATTTTAGCAACTAAGACCACATGCATATATCAGGCCAAGAAAGGTTGTACTGACCATGCGAAGAGCACACAGCAGTACATGATGGCGGCGCCGATAATGGCTACAGCATTGCCTTCCTTCTGAATACCACCGTTCTGGCCGACGCTAGGGTAGCACACGGTCATGTTTACGCCCTGGTACACCACTGAGACACCACAAACAGCAGCGGGAGAAGGTTAGCAAAATGTCGGTTCTTGTCAAAACAAAGGGATCATCCCGCTTGAAAACAATCTTAGCAAGTTCCCACACTGTATTTCTGTAAGCAATATAGACTTCATTAGACCAATGAAAATCCCAAGCAGGTGTATGAGGGTGGTGTGCATTCCCCTGCTGTAAATGCATTGACCTAAATTGTGCTTTCCCTGCTACTACTGTTTTTAACACACCTGACCTTTTTTTTCTTAGGAAAAAAAACCACACACAGATGTATGAACAGACAGCCAGTGAGTTAACTCCCAGAGACAACACCCCCACAGACCACTCCCCATTTTCCAGAGGGTTGTTAGAGCCTTGGCTGTAGATTCCAGGGAGGATTCCTGTGTGTTGTGGGGAACCGGGACCCTGAGGTCACTGAAAACACTAGCTAATTATAGGCCTAAGACCTTACAGTACGAACACACAAACACACAGGCCTCAGGGCATCGGAGACATACGCTGCACCTTGTGTTATGTGTTGTCAGTCCAACTCTAGACTAATTCCTCCACTTGGAAACCGACGGATTACTCTGGATTCCTGGCAAGCCATCGAATGCTTGTATGTGTGTGTTTTGGACTATTTGTGTACGGGTGTGTTTAATGATGAGGTCACACGACAGGCAAAGCCTCAGAGGGACAGGCCGGTGCCCTCTGAGCAGAGTGCCTCCCAGCGGAGTGAGGAGAGTGGAGAACTCCTCTGTTACTGGGATACTGTCGCTATACAGACCCTCAATTAGAGCGCACACAAATAGAATTGCAGGAGCAGATAATAACACTTTCAGAGCTAAGATTTTACTGTGTGTGTTGAAAAGATGCTTTTTATGGCAGGCTGAGAGGGCACATTTTTCCTGACAAGTTGCAGCAATGCTCTGCAGTGCCCCCGGACAGCACGCACACACACACACGCGCGTACACACAGAAACACCAACTGTACACCAACACAGAAAAGGGTGAATGGACAACACTGTTGATATCTGGGTGGAGGGCTCTGAAACGGGTAGGCTTCTTGTTGCTCGATTTGTGCCAACACTAGCCGTTTATCATTGGCTATGTTATGACACTCGACTCAACATACTGTCAAGATGAAATGATGCAGGCAGCCAAAAGTACTTGTTTTGTTTAAAAGACCAAAAGAAAAAAGTCAGTTGAGGTGGGGGGTTCACTAGGTGAAGCTTGAGGGTAGCTCTGGAGACAAGTCCATGGTGTTTCAGTGGCACATTGACACAGCTTGAACTAGCTTTATAGAGAAACGTGAGCGAACGGGGAATAGCGAGTGGAAATAGTTGGATGCCTTTAGGGAGTCATAAATCCCCTTCGAGAGGGGAGAGTCTAGGTGGGCTCTGGGGCACTGTTGGACAAAAGTGAAAGGGGGCTAGGGCAAGCCGACAGATGAAAGTTGTGCGGTAGCTCACCATTACAAACTACCGGAACTTGCTTTAGGATGTACTCTCTTTTTGATTCGAACATAAAAAGGGCTTGGTGCTACCATTTCTTATCCCATAAGAGTGGATGTGAATACAGTCAGTTGGCCAAGTTCTTTTAGCCCAATCAGACACACAAGAAAAGCCCTTTTGACAGCAGAGCTAAGCCATCGCACGCAGGTAGGACTCCCTTTTCAGCAAGACAAGGTGTGTAAGCACATGTAATGATACTGCCAAGCAGCATTACCGTGTTATTATGTTGTCATTGGATCCATCAGGAATGTGAAATATCCTGCTCTCTCCCTGCCCTGATCACAGCCCACTGTCTCCAAAGACTACGTGTACAAGCACATCTCAGATTATCTGAGCGTGTGTGTGTGTGTGTGTGTGTGTGTGTTCTAGATGTGGAGTGTGGATAGCCATGGGGCCCCTCGGAGCACCGGGAAATGTGTATGAGTCATGTAAAGGGTCTTTTGTCTCAATACTGTAGGTGTGTTTGAGTGTTAAGTCAATATGATTAAGTGGCTCATGGAGAGTCGAACGTACGGAAGTTACCTTTTTCTGGGGGGCGACTAGACAGGGCTGAGAAGGTGAGGTACATCACGTAACAGCTGATAATGGAGGCCTGCAGGAGCCCTGAGCGAGGCTGCTCTGTAGACAGAGGAGAGCATGAAACAACAAAACGGCAGAAATACACACTGACATGTAAAGACAGGAGCGCCGCTCTGGGAGGTGCACGGGAGAAACTAAAAAGAGTTCCCATCTAATCATTATCTGTGGTCTACGCCGTCATACGGCAACACAAACGGATGGTTGACATTGAGCAAGCGTTACTCCACTGAGCAATTCAGTGTATATGTATTGCAGCTGGTGTTTTGGGGACTCACTCTGCTGCACGCACGGTGTGACTGCGATGAAGGACATAATGCCACACAGGCCCAGGTTGGTCCAGAGCAGGGCCTTGTTCAGCTGGCAGGCGATGGGATGAGTGTAATACTTATACATGAAGGTGAAGGCCATGGTGGCGATGGTGTAGAAGAACAGGGTGGCACACAACACCGCCAGGTACCAACGCTTGTTCTCCGCTGCTCCCGTTAACCTATGAAAACCCAAAGACAAGCACATTATTCTACTGCACACTGGCCAGCTTAACGCCAGTAGCCAACGATATGACACCAGAGATATTCAAATTGGCTCTTCTCTTCTCGAGTCGCAACTCAAAAGCCCTCTATTTCCACTCAATAAATAAAACAGCTACTGAAAATGTTGTTTTGAAGTATTTCTAAAATCTCATACAAAACAAAGTGAACTATACTCTCCTAGCTAGGTTGCTTGTCAATTTCTGGTATTGCAAACAAGAATAATGTAAGCTGGCATAGCACACAGGTATAGCTAAATACCACAACCAGCAGCGGTTGCTTGGCTTGTAAAGGCTCCAGGCCAAGTAAAGCCACTTAGTTGTGTAGTTTACACTTCCATGTCATGCCAAAGTTCAGTGGTAGCTGATATCTACAATCATACAGAGAACAGCAGCTGGAGGTACGGACACACACACACACACACACACACACACACACACACACATACACACAAACACACACACACACATACACACACACACATCTGGGTACAAGCTGACTGTCAGGGAATAAGCAGGATTTATGGAGAAAAAGACTAGGACACAAAATAATTAATTAAAGGAGAGAAAGCACTATAATGTAACAGGAGTGTAGAGGAAGAGAGGTAACGTGTTGTCAGGTTTAAAAACATAGTTTCATGGGCCTCTCTGGGACAGATGTTAAGCTGTACATGATCCACAGCGGCCTGCATGTGATTTATGCTGCTGTGCTGTACAGGAGATGAACCAAGAACACGAAGGACAGAGAGTAACACAGACCCACTTCTCCAGATGTGGGATAGCACAGACTGGGTATGGGCAGATGGTCGGGGTAATTTGTTGACTTGCAGTTTTGCATGGTAAGCAAACAGTAAGTGTATGCCAATGCTTTCATACAGAATGCTTATAGCTAATACCCATTTAACCCCCAGAATGAACAGTTGTAGATTGCCTACAGATATTCCCACTCCCCTTCCCTTCCTCCCTCACTCTGCTCACCAGTTTTTATTCCAGGTGTGGGCAAACGCTGTAATGAGAGTAAGTTGGATGAGGATAAAGGCAAATCCTCCCACCACGCCAACGTAATGCCAGGCTAAGAAAAGAAGAAAAGAGAGACGTTAAAAAATGTGTTCTGCCATGATCTTAACTTCTCTGTGTGTCTTAGGTCACAACCGTCTTAAAGACAGAAACATATCCATAAATCATCATAGTTCTCAAAGGCCTTGTAATATATATGACGCTAAGATATACTACCCCCTAAACAACTATAATCCAACGGCAACGAGATTTAGGATGTCTTGAATCATTGCGGGGTAACAACCTCTTCATCATTTTGGTCAAATCATAGTCTTCACTGCCCCCTATCTGCATGCAACGGGAGGTAAGTCAGTATATTCATTAAATTATCAAGCAATAGCCAGAAACACTATTGTAATCTACTGATTCAAATACTATTTGAAAGACTGTGAGATTCCAAAGGCTGCTCACCATGCAGGAAGGACTCTGTGGGGATGAAGAAGGCAGCAGTGCACATCCCTAGGAGGGTGATGAACTTCAGGAACCAGAACCTTCAGGGGGACACAAGAAGCGCCGATGACACACGCAGGCAGCCTGACCACTCAAACACATATCAGATGACATAGCACATACGCAGTGTGTTTGACTCCTTGTATTCCTTTCTAAACCTCCAACTCTACATCAACGATTGAAATGTTGTCTGATTGGAGCCCTCTTTAGGAGACGAGCAGAGAGGGTGTGGATGGGGAAGGGGACTGCCCTTTACGAGCTGTCTCAAGGTGTGAGTAGCTTTAACCTGGGCTCAGGACCTCATGACCTTGCCTATATAAGACTCTTATGGAAAGAGTTATGCCAATGACAACTAGCCACCGTCTCTCAAATCCTAATCTCCACTACGTCACCGCTCTAAATCGGCACTCCGGCTACACGGAGTGTCACAGCAACTCTAAATCGACACTCCGGCTATTACAGAGTGTAACAACAAGAGTGTAAAAGATAAATCTAGGGCAGCAGGCCAGCAAAGAGGGAATGTGTTATCCTAAAACAGAGCTTTACCAAATGTTGTTATAAAAAAATCCTGCCTGGTTTCATTTACGTTTTGACTGATATAATCTTTAACAAACTTTACATTTGTTTGCATTGACGTTTTGAAAGAAAGAGCTGCTTGTGTGAATATTTTACTTCTGTATTGAAAGTGACCCATACACTGACCCATTGTGTATCAGGGCTCTGAAGTCCTGGCTAGACTTGACATCGATGAGGAAGAGAGCCATCATCAGGTAGAAACACGCAGTTCCAAAGCAGACTCTGTAGACCGCCGAATATCCAACTAGCATCTCACAGTCCCCTCCACCATGCGCCTGGTCACACACCATGTTAAAGAAAGGCACCTGTAACACATGCACATTCACATTGCTCCGAAATTGCCTCCGCCTGTGTTTCTGTGTGTGTGTGTGTGTGTGTGTGTGTGTGTGTGTGTGTGTGTGTGTGAGAGAGAGAGGAGAAAGAGAGCGAGAAAGACAGAGAGAGAGAGCAGGATGAACAGGTGGATGCCTCTAAACCTTCTGGGTATGTCTTTGGGGGGAAATCAAGAGTACGGATTATCCTGTATGCGTGCATGCCTGGCACAGGGATTAACTAGACATTCATTGAATTTGACTTGAAACAACAAACCATAATCTGGCTGGTGCATATTATCAGTGAATTTACTCAGGAAGAGTTACACATTAAGAAAGTGGCAGAAATAGCATAGACACAATACCACTGACCCAGGCAAAGACCCTGCCCCTATAGTCAGAATGATGCCATCTGGGAGCATGAGATAGACAGAACCAAAGCCTCCATATTTCTCGTTCACAGGCAGGAGTAGAAAAT
Organism: Galaxias brevipinnis; assembly: GCA_036023535.2. Classification (NCBI taxonomy): domain Eukaryota; kingdom Metazoa; phylum Chordata; class Actinopteri; order Galaxiiformes; family Galaxiidae; genus Galaxias; species Galaxias brevipinnis. The sequence continues at coordinate 10,749 of JAVQIZ010132618.1, read as the reverse complement.
GAACTTCTACCACAGTTGCCAATATGAGCCAGCGTAAGGACAGTACAGTGTATCATCTTGTGCTTTTTTATGTTTAACACGAGGTACTCACATTCTCCCTGACGGCTTCGGAGACATTACGGGACAGCATGAGGCAGGAGACAGCACAGGCCATGATGTGGAAGAGCGTGTACATGACCCGAGTGCTGGACGATGACTTCACGGGTGGACAAAAGGCGCAGCATAGCGAGCACGGGGCAGGGCCACAGCAGCAGCATATCTGAGAGAGGCAGAGGAGAATGTATTTGGCCCGTCCTAGCTAAGGAGAGTAGGAGTGGTGAAGGGAGCGGTGCACACATGAAGGATGAGAGGGAAAGCATGCTGACAGCCTTACAAATGAAGGCAGCAAAGAAGTGAGCTAGGACAGATGACCCTTTCAACCCCATTTTGTTCAATCAGGTGTCTGCTGGTTCTATAAAGACAGACGACCTACTTTTGGGTGAGTGAGTCTCTGGTGCGGGGGATATTATTTTGGAAGAGGAGAGTGGATTAAATTTTGGAGTCCAAAAGCATCTGGCTGGTTCTGATTCTGAAACATGGCTTTGGTTGTGTTGGACTGGACATGGGCCAATCGCCTCTTATCCCTGACTAAATCTATGCAATAGATGACCCAGCTAAAGCTTCTAGGCCTTTCAACTCAGAAAATTCAACAGATTGACAGTAGGTTTTCCGTCGCTCTGTGATATTTTAATTCATAAATAATTGTACAACCCACGAAAATAGGACACAATTTATGCACGAGGCAATCCACAAATAGCCCCTGGAGCTGAATCCAAAAGTGACAAACCTTTTACACATTGACAGGAAAAGTAATAAAAAAGAACACCAAGAACATATACGCATGGTGTGCCTTTTCTCCTATCCACATAGTCCACAGAAAATAACGCTTTTGTTTTATTTCTGTAATAAATGTATCCTAAAACAAGTTGTGGACTGGACCATCGAGATAATAAGATAATAAGGAACTGTGTAGTGGAGATGGACAAAATGTCTTGATGGAATTTCCCACAAACAAATTTGTTTGTCTGGTTTTCCAAATTTGAAAGAAATACAGCGTTCACCATCTTCAGTTAAGCTACATGGAACAAAGCATATTCTAACTATAAAGATGAGGTACACCTTTTACAGACTTTACCTATCCATAACACTTCCTCAGGTCATAGCCTGCCCACTACTGCACATTGACATGGATTTACATAGCTTCATGACATTTAACAGTGGGTAGACAAACTATCTTAGCTGAATGACACCAATGATCACAAAGTGATCACTGGCCCACTACAGGAACAATGCTCTGAAAAGTAATCAAACATGACTTTGTCATAGACCTAACCAATACACCTTGACATATAGTAGGAGGGTCACGTTTGCGAGTTATTTTCATTGCGCTAGCCTCTGTGTACATGATGAATGCCCTCATCTGTCAATCAGGCTGCATGTATGCCTCTTTGACCAGTTTAAGCTCTTTAATTCTCTAATAATGAGGTCAGAGTCTTACTTGTGGCTTTGATGAGTGGTATGGGACTAATGGGAATCCCAACATAAACACAAACCATTTGCCAAGAACCGTAGCCAGCATCTAAATTCTCATATTCCTAATAGTCATACTCATAAGACCCTCTAAGAAAAAAGAAGATCATGTTTACATATGCATCTTTTAGGATCTGGATATGACCAACAGGCTTTGAAAATAGATACTTCAAATATAAGCTACACAAACAGTAAAAAATAAATCGCTTTTGGTCAATAGATTTTCCCACATGTTACAATCATATAAGGTAGGCATGAATGGCCTTTGGAACGATACTTGTACAAGAGAGAAAGCAAGACAACCAGTTGAGTGAAATATCAAAGACTTTCAACGGTCTTCGGTTATAACAACAACAGGTTAAAGAAACTAACAAGTGCAGCACGTAAAAGGTTTCCTAAAGCACTAACCTTGGCTTGTTACAGAAAAGTAAACTAACATGGGCCTTCCTCTGAGTATAATGCCAAGGAACATGGATTGTACATTACATACTTTAGAGTGATGATGGCATTATACACACTCTACAGTGCACAGCATAGACTAGTCGGTCATTCATAAAACATAGCAGCAACCAAACAATGCAAGCTTAGGAAATCAAATAAATTACACACTAATTTCAAAATAAAGCAATAACCAGGGGAAATGAACTAAAGCATTGTAATAATTGCCCATACACAAAAACAACACATGGCCAGATTAACAGCATTGCACTTCAGAATTTATTTTACTCTGATAATAGCCCACTGGAAAAAGTTCCACTTTTTGTAGTTTGGTCAACCATTTCATCACTGGCAAAGCCTCCTCACCTGATAGGCCACCATGTTGAGGAAGTAGTTGTAGGCACCACTCTGTTGCATTCCTTGAGAAGCGGACATTGTGATGGTCCACAGTATCACTGGTTTGCCCTACAAACTACCCCACTACCTTGCTCCAGAAACATTTATAAGACATTCACAAATCTCAGTTTTGATCAAAGTTTATGTGATATGAAATAAATAAATCAGTGGCAGGCCATTTTCTTTCTGTCTTTTTCCTTTTTTTCAAATACAGGCCTGATCACAATATCTCTCAAGCTCCTTGGAAGGCCTTCCTAGGTCCAAATGCTTAATCCGGTTCGATTGTCCTCTTGTTTCCCTGTCTTCTACCAGGTCACTGAAAGGACACATCCAACGGACTCCATACAGCATAGGATCTCACCATCAGCCTCAATTCAACTTGAGTGGGAAATACATTGCTGGATTTAATCATATGCTGTGTGCTCTGGTTCTGTGTCCAATGAATCGGGCTCTGCCAGAGGAGTAGGAGAGAGATGGTGGTGAATGCCCAGTAGCCCTCCCCCTCGCCCTTGTCTGCTCTACCCAGTCAGATTAGGCAGAGCCAGAGAAGACAGGGCAGGAGGGAGAGGAGTAGGGAGGGGGCGTTTGTCCGTCCCATCTGTCCCTCCCTTCCCCCCGGGCCCTCATTCCACAGCACCAATGACAGCCTAGAGGATGTCGCTGAGCCCACATGCAAATACACCAAATTGCACAATAGGATTAAGCAACACTGTTGTCCAATCACGTTTGGAAGAATAATAGAATTGACACCAATTATTGATGCGATGGCTTGTAGATGTTTCTTGAAATGTAAACTCCAACACAGCCACTTTCTCCATTACTCTGAACTTTGTTAGGCTTCTCCAACATTCAAAGAGACCACATGCATAATCATACTCAATTGACACCAACCTGACCATCTTCATGGCAGTATACAGGAATGTAAAGTAAACAATCAAATGAGGCTAGAAGTCATATATAAAAAAACATTTAAATTTAGCATCAACTAAGAGGCTTTTTGTTGAAATGAACACATAAAAAGATTATTATTTATTTATCGGTCCACCACATTATGATTAGGCCTGTGAGTTGGATATCAGCTCATCGCAGGGCTTGGAGTGCACAGGGGGTGACTCAGACAAGATTTGGGACAGTGTTCTGTACAGGGTGATGCGTCATGATAATCCAGGGGTTGCTCAGTACTTGTCTTATCCAGGGTGACCTTCAGTTCCACTCCCCTACTACAGTATAATACTCAAAATCCAGGAAAACAGAACAATGCTATACTGTACATGCTGTAGAGACTATGGTAGTGGCCCATCCAGAAAAGCAGAATTATTCACAAGTTTAGCATCGCTACTTATTCTGTACGCAAAATAAGTAGGGCTAAAACCTTATTTTTATATTGCTGACATACACAAACATGTAGATGGAGAGGGTAATGGAAACATGAGGGACAGAGCAACAATAATCTGAAAGGTGCAAGTCTCATTAGGTAGTGCCATCACGTTTAAGAGTACCCAGACACCTGCTGGAAAACAAAGCATTTGGAAATGTTTTGAGAAAAACATCCCAATTTTTTAATTTCAAAAAGATAAAAATTTAAATATTTATTAAATAAAATCTACTTATACTTGCATGGTCACCCACAGGCTGAAATAATACATTTGTAAATGTATTTATGGTAAATTACAGATTTACCATAAATAACATAAGAACATCACAAAAAGAACATTGAATCGTCATTGAACTTTAAACATGTGCAACACCCAGGCAGCCAACGTGATTGGGCTTCCACATTTGAGCGTCATATACAGTTTATCCTGACTTTTTCTTTCCATCAATCTACACACAATACCCCATAATGACAAAGCAGAAACATGTTTGTAGAATTGTGCTAATTTATTGTGGGTGAAAGGGCCCCCAGCATGCACATGAGCTCAACTTTGAGTGGCATAGCAAAGGATCTCAATACTTATGTAAATGTAATGTTTCAGTTGTTTAATTGTTAACACATTTGCAAAAGATATAGTGACCTCATTTTGCTTTGTCATTATGGGGTATTGTGTGATTGATGAGGGAAACAAATAAATATTATCCATTTTTTCAAATGAGGCTATAGCAGAACAAAATGGGGAACAATTGAAGGTGTCTGAATACTTTCTGAAAAGAACCTTAAAATAAATATGAATGTATTACATTTTCTTGATCTGGCCTTTTGTTTTTAACGAGTTAAACATGTTGATTAAAAAGCTTAGACTATTGTATTCATTGCCTTTATTTTGACACAACAATTTTTTTATGCTGTCTTAAATCATACTAAGTTATTAAGATGTTGCGGTTGTAAATGATGGATCATTGAGTGTGACATGCTTGCGTTCTTAGATAGCAACTAGCCTGATACGAACTTTGACTAAGAGGCTTAGGCACACAAACCTAGTGAATGAATGCTCTCATGTTGAATATGGGGCAGCTACAACCCAACAAACCTTCTAGGATAGCAACAGTTGTAGGATTCCTGCCAAAAATGTTTACTTACAATACCCAATTACAGTGCTTGCTTTAGAAAATGTTTCTTGTAAGTACCATTTTAGCACCTGACGTCAAACAGCTTTTAACATTTTGCCTAAAATTACAGTGGTTTAGAGTTGTTACCCGCTTTCTTGTTCAGCTCTTAACTACAAATTAAAATCAATGACAATCTATTCTTATCCCTGGCAGGTTAGTCCTTTACAAATATTTGTTTTGGGTCTAAATGCCTTAAGAAAAGCTAAATTCAGAATGCTGTGTTAGCAGCCAGCAAAATAAAATCAACAAATAAATATGAAAGCTTCTGTTGTAATAACATACCATTAAATACCGTTAATCTCTCATAGGCATAATCCCTTTTTCTATGAACTTTTCTAACCCAATTAGTCTCTTATACACAGGTCTCACCCTCAATAGATAGACCCCACCACTTTCTCCCTCACTCAGTGAGACACCACCCAGCATTCCTGGGGGCCCTTTCACCCACAGATAATTGCTGTTGCCTTGTGGGACAGGACAATGTGCCAAAACCGGCTGCCAAAAGCAAATTAGAAAATGCAAATTGACGCTTGAGTGCCATCATTCAATCTATGGTTTCAATAGGTTTGTAGAATAATGGCTGGAAGAACGCCCAACAAAAAGTTTGCAAAAGAATTTAAGCAATAAGAAAAAGAAGTATGATTACAGCTGTGGACCAGTTCACAACACACATTCCTATAAGAGCATTGTAACCAAAATGTTTAAAGGAATTCCCCCACTGGCGCAACATAATCTTTTTCTTCATTGGTGGTAACTCTACTGAGTGCATTAAAAGAGGCCTTTTTTCCTCCAAAATGTTTTGGAAATGAATGTACCAATTAATACAAACCACGTGTAGTAGATGTTTAATCTAGCTGGTTACCTTGTGAGATCTATGTCATATTTTATATTACACTTTATGGATTTGACTTTGTGTGTAAAAAATAAGACATGAATCTGTCAATGTAACATTTATCAACGTAACAAATAAGATACTAATTTAAAGAAACTCCTAAACATTGACAATTTATTAGTAAACCTGCTATGCTTATTCCAGCTCTGGTTCATTTAATGTAATGTGTTATATAGTTATTTCTCAAATGTTTTGTTTTTAGAGACTGTCACTGAAATACAATTCTGTTTGGTTTAGCCTTACCTGGGCCCGGATACAACGTCGCGACATCCCTTTCCACAACAGTTCAGGCACTTAAATGGGAAATCTCTTGGTCCACAGGTTATCAGCGATCCATCATACAGCAAGATGAAAGGGTTTGTTTCAGAACAGCAGCGTCTGTCAGGCCACAGCACCATTTCTCCTGGCACTATCCATCATCTAGAGCCGGCACAAATGTACAATCACGCCTGAAACATTAAATCAGGGAATCGTGATAAGTGATTTCAGGCATGGCACAGAGAAGAAGTATCAGAGGTTTCCCTGCCCTTAATCTGATTATGGTGGTTAGCAGACTACTAGGCAGATGCGTCCGTAAGATCCGTATAAGGGACAGCTAGGAGAAAACTCCATGTAGGAACGGCAGACATTAAATTAGGCCTAAACCTCTTATAACGGACAGGAATAGAAATAGGTGGAGCAAGTATAGAGGATTAAAATCAGTACAGTTAAATGTCTCCACAACCTCAAGGAGTTTTGCAATCTCCAAGGAGCCTTTAAACAATGGAAACAAAACAAAGTGATCTGGTTTGTGGCTATTGTCTTCTATGAATACTTAATGAGAGCCAATCTGGGATCATCATATCTGGCATGACTATTTTGAATATCTGATGTCAAATGTCCAATCCTTACCAGAGTCTATGCATAATCTTTCATATTGGCTTGGCTTGGTTTTTTCTATTGGCTAAAAGGTAAATCTAAAGTAGACCTGGCAACAGCAATTCACTTTATATTGGGCTTTGTAAATATACTCTTTACTATAAGCAGCTAGCACAGACTGCTGTAGCAGGAAATAAATAAAATTATGATACTATAATATATACATATATATACAGTGGTGACCATAATTATTAGAACATTTGGCCTATTTAAGAGGTTTCAGTTGTTTTTGTTGAGTTGGCCATTAAAATACCCATAAAATGAATGAAATATCTACAAAGTCATTATTATGCTCTATAAACCATCGAATAGAGCCCTTCACAGAAGAAGCCAAATTACTTGTGTAATCATTGTCAGGTGTGATCTTGGTAAATTAATAGTGATGCAAGAGTCTTAGGACACAGCTGTGTGACTCTTTTGAATGTACAAGGCCTATCCTGCTCATAAAGTGATTGGTAACATCAGGGTTTTGTCACTGAGGCCACACCACCAATTGGTATAAATTCAAAGCCTCTAGAAGTAGTCTTGAACACATGTTGCTTTTTGAACATGGCTAAGGTGAAGAAGGAGCTAACGAGTGAGCAACGGGTTCGAATAAAGGCCCTTTTTGATGCTGGCTGGAATTACCGCCACATGGCCAAGGACTTGAGATGCAGTTCAAGCACTGTAAAGTACACTTTAGACTGCCATGATGCCCCCAATTCACACCAGAACCGAAAGGGGAGAGGTAGAAAAAAGAAACTTTCAGACAGACAAGTCAAGCATCTAAAAATTCTCAGTCTTAAGGACCGAAGAAAGACCTCACGAGAACTGCGTGACGAGATCAACTCGACAATGAGTAATGGTGCAACAGTGTCTTCAAGAACTGTGCGTCGGAAACTGGGAGAAGAAGGACTTGTTGGCAGAATAGCAGCAAGGAAACCATTACTGAAAGAGAAAAATAGAGTGAAACGCCTGAAATTTGCAAAAGAACACAAGATATGGACAAAGGAAGATTGGTATAAAGTGTTGTGGACTGATGAGTCCAAGTTTGAACAGTTTGGCAACAAGCAAAGAGTGTATGTTCGACGGAGGGAGGGGGAGAGATATAACAATGAGTGTCTCTTGCCAACAGTTAAACACGGAGGGGGTAGTGTTATGGTGTGGGGTGCCATTTCAGCCTCAGGAACAGGTGACATAGTGAAAATTTATGGCATCATGGATGAGAAACTATACCACAACATTCTGGTGAGGCACAGAGTACCATCTGGGAGTCGTCTTATTGGGCCTGGATTTATTTTTCAAGAAGACAATGACCCTAAACATTCCTCTAACTATTGCCGGCACTACCTGCAGCAGAAGGAATCTGCTGGAACATTGAAAATGATGGATTGGCCCCCTCAAAGTCCGGACCTCAACCCCATCGAGCAAATTTGGGACAATTTGGAAAATAAACTGGACAGATCTATTGTACATTCAAAGGAAAGCCTTTGGCTTGAGTTGCAGAAGGCATGGGATAACATTAGTGTTGAAGTTGTCAGGAAATATATTGACACTATGCCAGAGCGATGTGCTGCTGTAATTGCTGCAAATGGTGAACATACCAAATATTATAAAGTTAAAGTGGATAAAAACAGTATGACTCACTTCATGTGAAATTTGTTGTGCTCACAGCAACCACCTGCATGTTTCATGAGGTAAAAAACGTCAATATCATGTGTAAAAATGTCTATTTTCAGATCTGTCCGGTGTTCTAATAATTCACTGTGTGTGTGTGTGTGTGTGTGTGTGTGTGTGTGTGTGTGTGTGTGTCTATATATATATATATATATATATATATATATATATATATATACTTTATAATGTATTTATTATGTAAATAACATCGTACTGAGTGAGACCACAGTCAAATGTTCTGCTATGACAAAAGACTTAGGTGGTTTCAATCAGGGGCTCTAGAGTCAAGACGCTGTAACTGTCCACGTGAAACCATGATTCTGGCAAATAAATAGGCTAAATCTCCCTTATTTTTTTTCTAATCCTTCCAAAAGACAGCTCTCAAAATAGTCCATTATAAACGCTCTCAATCTAATTTTGTTTTAGTAGTTGTTTTACTGCACATATTGTTTTTTGGGAAGTCCTGGCAAACCAAATTTGAAACGTAATTTTTTTTTGCTAATATAGACCCTAACAGAAGTTTTATTATTTCCCGGAACTATCTTGTATGTGCTGCTTAACTTTCCTTCCGAGTTTTACATGACGGTACCTTACGTACATCATTTCCGTTCCATTAGCACAGCAAACATGGCGGCAGAAGGAGATGTAGATTTGGATCTGGAAGCTGAGGAAAACTGCACTGGTAAACCTGCAGAAAAGCCGCGGAAACATGATAGCGGTGCTGCTGACCTGGAGAGAGTCACTGACTATGCGGAGGAAAAAGAAATTTCCAGCTCTGATTTGGAGACGGTGAGCCTTTCTGTCTGCTTAGCAAGCATGCGGCAGTTCATTGAAGGAGCAGCATTTTAAAGCTAACCAGCTAAGCTAAGCACACATTTCGATGGTCCATGGCAACATTGGTGTCTGACGGTCTACTTAAATTATATGATGACTAGTAGTACATACTGCTTTCCCACTAAGAATGGTTATTTTTTTACCAGCACATTTGTACAGCAACATTAGGCAGTGGCTGACATTAACGTATTTAACTATTGTTGCGAAGATTTTTTTAGTAATTAATTTGCATGTGTTTCTTTCACAGGCCATGTCAGTGATTGGAGACAGGAGATCGCGAGAACAGAAAGCCAAACAAGAAAGGTTATTAAATTCCCCGTCTTCTTTTTTTTGCCACTGTCAATCTCCAACAGCGTAATATTGAGATTGGATTTCAATATATACCTTGTTATATGTTACAATAATAGTTTACTGTTGGCGTTACCGATTAACAATATTCATAATTGGTTCTCCTATTTCAGAGAAAAAGAATTGGCTAAAGTCACTATCAAGAAAGAAGATGTAGAACTTATTGTAAGTTTGCCACTGTAAATATGTTTTCAATTCACCAAACCAGCCAACATATTTTTAAAGAAAATAATCAAACTAATGCCCTGATTTTAGCAACGGTTATCGCATAATTCAGGGGTGGATCAGTCAGTTTTGGTGTGCTAAAGTAAAGATTATCTCAAACTGGTGTACAATACATTTTCATCACATTATTTGTCCACAGATGGGAGAGATGGAGATAACCCGGGGGGTAGCAGAGCGCAGTCTAAGAGAACACATGGGGAATGTGGTGGAGGCTTTAATAGCACTGACAAACTGAACAATCTGAGACTGATGAAGATGTGCACAGCTACATTAATATACTGGACTACAGTAACACCATTTATTGGCAGAACTTGAGATTTTCAACCCCTCTTTACCCCCCCCCCCCTTGCCACTCATCTTTTGGAAAGTTTTTTTTACTATTTTGTGATGTGTTGCATCAGATTATTTAAACCAATAGTTGAGCTTTTTCAGTGATTAATTAAAACATTGGATAAAGGTGTTGCGTTTTATTCAAGCAATATTACAATTTGAATAGACAATTAAAGGTATGAAATACATATGCAACCCACCTGACTAAACTTTAAAACTACAAGCTTTTATACCAATTTGTGTTCCGAGATAGTCAAGTATGTGTAGACAGTCATATAAGACAACTTTACCTGAAATTTACGGATATGTTATATTTACAAAATCTTCTCATGTACACAAGCGTGACGTTGATCAGCACAAAAGGGCACTTGAATCACACATGAGATGGGAAAGTACCCATTGAAGCTGCATTCTCAAGGTTTGCTTGGAACTAAGACAACGGTATAGATACTCTACATGTAGGGGGACTCGTAAAACTCTTTGGATTATGTCTTTCTTTTCTGCACTGTGGGCCTGTCAAAAACATCTCTCACTCCAGCTGCCTTCTGCTTGAAGAACTTGCTGTTCTGAGCGCTTTCCTGAGCCCAAGCAGAGTC